>NXFV01000689.1:0-101972 GCA_002803225.1 Gamarada debralockiae | reverse complement strand
GATAAAGGTGCCGAGGTAGATACTAAGGATACGGCTGGTCGGACACCGCTATGTTTAGCTGCAGAGAAAGGGCATAAGGCTGTGGTGCGGACCCTGCTCGATAAAGGCGCCGGAGTAGATGCTAGGAGTATAGCGTATGGTCGGACGCCGCTATGGTGGGCTGTAGAGAAAGGGCATGAGGCCATAGTGCGGCTCTTACTCGATAAAGGCGCCGAGGTGGATGCTAAGGATGCAGTTAGTTTGACACCGCTGTGGTTAGCTATAGAAAAAGGCCACAAGGATATAGTACAGCTCCTACTTGATAAAGGCGCCAAGATAGATGATAAGGATGCGGTATTTGGTCGGACCCCGCTGTGGTTAGCCACGAAGTGTGGGCACGAGGCCGTTGTGCGGCTCCTGCTCGATAAAGGTGCCAAGGTAGATACCAAGGATACGCAGTATGGTCAGACAGCACTATCGAAGGCTGCAGAGACTGGGCACGAGGCCATCGTGCGGCTCCTACTTCATAAAGGCGCCACGGTAGATACTATGGATACGATTGGTCAGACACCGCTGTGCTGGGCTGCGGGAAATGGACACGAGGTCATCGTACAGCTCCTACTTGATAAAGGCGCCGAGGTGGATACTAAGGATACGGAGTATGGCCAGACACCACTGTGCTGGGCTGCGGAGAACGGACACGAGGCCGTGGTACAGCTCCTACTTGCTAAAGGCGCCGAGGTGGATACTAAGGATACGGAGTATGGTCAGACAGCGCTATCGCGGGCTGCAGAGAGTGGGCACGATGTCATCATGAGGCTGCTGTTAGAGAAAGGGGCGGATGTTAGGACAGAGGGCCCGCGAGGCACAGCATTCGGACCGGCAGCTTTTTTTGGTCGGAAGGCTATGATCGAGCAGCTGCTGGCTCATGGAATTGATAAACATGTTGTGGATAATCATGGAAGGAATGCTCTCCACCTTGCTGCAAACGGTGGACATTTGAAGATTGTCAACTACCTGCCAGATCTCGGCCTGGATGTGGCTGCCAAAGACAAAAGAGGCTTCACCACTTTACACTATGCGGCTGCAGGTGGCTCGTTCGAAGTGCTGGAGCGGATCCTACAGTCTTGCCATTCTGGTTGGGAGCAAAGAAGTAGGTGGTCAGCTTTGCACTGGGCAGCGAGGACCGGCGATTCTAGGATGCTCAAACTCCTCAGAGATGTAGGAATCAAAGAGTGCGCTGTTGAAACATCGGAACCACCTGGAAAATGGATTGCCCTCTCAATTACTGTCTTCCATCAAAACAAGAACTTTATAACAGAGATATGGCACGACAAGGAAGATTACATCGCAACAGCGAGAACAGAGCAATTAGGTCTCTGCGTGCAAGGGAAATACCACCACGATGTTTGGTGCGATGGTTGTTTTAAGGTGAGTCAGTCACATGCTGAGGTAAATACGTTACGATCAGCGCGAGCGTAAGCTAAAATAATAATAGAACATCTACGGTCAGCGATATCATTGCGCGATCTGTGACGATTTTGACTATTGCTTCATGTGCAAATTGACAGCAGACAAAACCCATTCACATCAGTCATGGAAGACTATCGAGCCCTAGTCAACAACATAATACAATCTTATTCGTATCAAATTTCACCGTTATGGTTTGGTTCAACCTCTACACCTAACTAATGCCCTCCCAATAATTTGAAGACCTCTCCCCTCGAAAGTCCAAGGGGGAGGGGATTGGG
Source organism: Gamarada debralockiae (assembly GCA_002803225.1). Classification (NCBI taxonomy): domain Eukaryota; kingdom Fungi; phylum Ascomycota; class Leotiomycetes; order Helotiales; family Hyphodiscaceae; genus Gamarada; species Gamarada debralockiae. Next base: position 100,242 of record NXFV01000689.1, on the reverse strand, counting down.
AAGTGATAATGGATTATAAAGGATCGCAGATAAGCCAGGGCATCAGCAACAAGAGGGCCTAGTAGATTTTGCAATTCACGCCGGGCATTTGAATACACTTCTCCCAGCCTGCTCATCCTCAACCCATAATATACAGCAGTGCACTTCCTAGAGTGAATTGTCGATAGGAATCCCTACCACCAACCACCATTAAACTTTTGTATACATCGCCAGTTATTTCTAACAAAGACGTGCACTGACAAGATTCGAAGGGATATTCTGTTAGCTCTGGTGATACCCAGCCTCACGTCTGCTTCCGAGTTTGGCCTCGCCGTTTCCTTTCTGGTGTTTACCGGTGCATCAGGTTGCTGGTTTGGCTTTCAGGCGGCTTCCTTCCCTCCAAGCTCTTGCCATGTGTGCGTTGAAGTTGTGCCACGAATCCAGTCACCAACTCCTTCGCCCGGCTACGACTGAACAATGAGTGACGAGGGATGAAGTCAGCTGATGAGTCCGTATGAAGGCCACTGGGTGGCGAAGAGGGAGGTTGCTGTCGCGGCAGGAGATATGTGACGGAAACGGGACGAAGTAATGGAGCGGACTTCAGCGCATGTACGTTGAAGTGATATATATATTTAAATAACGCAACATCTGCTACATACGACCACAGACTGAGGAGAACTGGGCATCCCGTCCGCTCTGCCATACATAAGCCTCAGATCGGCAGATTAGTAGTTGGGTGGGTGACCACCAGCGAATACCTGCTGTTGTATGTTTTTGCTCCTTTTTTGGACTTTATATATCTAAGAAGGAATCCCTATTTTCCATCTGATCATGTTTATTTTGCTCCCTTCCCTTCTCGGGGTGCGTTTATCCTAGTCAGATTTTTTTGCAGTTCTGTCTGCCTGCAGAAAAAGAATACATACGAGGATTCCTTGGTGACGTTTGTTATACGACAACGAGGTTAGGGGCCTTTTTTTCAAGCTTGTAATCACTAGTGAAGAGTAGGTAAGAGGACCCTTTTTCTCTTCTGTTCGTTTAATTCACTTTACAATGAAAAGTGCGGTATACCTTGTTCGACACATTTAAGCAAGTAGAATAGGGGTTCGTAATAATTATATTCCAAACATAGATTATGCTCAATACCAAAAAGCGCTATAATCAAAACTCGAACTAGTTCCTTATCCGAGTCAAATAGTCCTCATGAGATAAGTGTTCTCTACTAAAATCGATATTCCGCACCCAGGAATGAAACTATTTGCGTCCATCTCCCTTACATCTTCACGTCTCTTATACGTTCCACCTTTGATATTCAATCTAGCCCAATGTACAGAGGGGAATATTCTGCATAGCAGACACCCTAGTAGAGTATCTTTTATCTGCGAGTCGAGGTAAAGCAATTTCCTAATCGTAATTTAGTGAGGGCGAATCTAGCGGTATATCAAACGATATAGTTTCCACTCACTCGTCTTCTCTGTGAGCTTAGCTTTCCAAATACCTTCATCGAACTTAACGGTAGGTAATATTTTGAGCACGTCTTCCTCCTCGAAAAAGTCATTGTAGGCCCCCAAGTCTTGCTCTTTATTGGTAATATACAGGTGTCGATGGTCTTCGTCATTGCGACAGATTCCATGCAGCCGGTCAAATGTTTTCTTCAATTTCTTCAATTGCTTAGGCTTTTGGTTTGAAGTGTTTGTAATCCTTGAAGGTGCCATTTTGCGGGGTCTTGCGGTTGATGGTGATTGGAGGTTTGAGGAGCTGTTAATCTCGGTTGGTGTTCTCGTTGAAAGTTGGTTTCGGAGCGTCAAATAGTCATGGCCTGACAAGAAAACCCACTGTTCAAATAATGGCCTTTTTCTTTGTCTTTCATTACCTGCAGAGATGTCAATGGTCTTATGGTCTATTTGTGGCTCTTCTTTGAAGCCAGCCGTATTTTCGAAAGACAATTGGCTTGTGACCAACAACGATGATAAATAACAAAGCAAAATCAGCATTGTCACGTTATATTTTTTAGCTTTTCCTTTGAAGACAGCACTTGCACGAAAAGGGAGAAAGAAGCTGTGAGTGCGGTTGTCATGAGGGGGATTTTGACATTTGGCGAGATAGCGAGTTGGCGTCAGCATTCTTCCTTGCCATACCAGTGCAATGATATGCGGGGTAATCAAAGAAAATAGAAGAAGCTTGGCCATAACCATGTCAATTCTTACAGCTCCAGCTCGGATTTTGATTCGGCAACCTCCTCAAACATTACTACGTCCCATCCACACCTCCTTACCCTTAAGCCCGTCATCTATTTCTCTCCACATTCTCATCTGCTTTCTTACATCACCACGAAAACATGCCTCCTTCCATTGGTGCAAACGACAGCTGATGTGTGGATTCTCCTCTCAGATAAGTTAGTCGCCTTCCTCGTTCATTATCTTTAGTCCTTCTGATGAATAGAAGAGATTGAATACTCTTGGTTTTGGCGCATGTCTGGTGTGCTGATACACTGTCGGGCCCCAGAATACAGCGTTGTTTGTACTTAGCATTTTGGGAAATACGGCGAGAACTTCGTGGCTAGTATTCAAGGTACGAAAATTGGGGGTTGTGAGAATTATATTGACCGAAGAACTGAATTGTAGATAGACTTGACGGCTATGGTCTAAAGGTTATAGAAGCGTGGTTTGTTGTGGTCCTGGGTTCAAATCTAGCGCCCCGGCCTTTGGAAAGACCATGGGAAGACACTTTCGAGTAAGACTCTATATTGGACATAGCAAAGGGTACATATTACTTTTAGCAGGCAAGTAACCACTTGGTAAATTCATTTTCAACACTGTAAGAACTAAGAAGGGATCAATGGACATGGGAGTAGATTAGTTCGCCAAGTTAGGAAGCAACGACTTTGATTCCAATAGCTTCACCTCCGGATATTGACTCTGCAGCCTCATCGAGAGCCCTTCATTTCCACACTTCCCTTCCCTCCACAGCAATTATCCTCATGTCTCTTCAATGCCTCATCTACCCCCTCGAGTTCCTCACAAGTCACCGTCACAGTCCAACAATTTCCGCAAGCCGAAGGAACCTTCGACATTTCACGCATGGACATCCATCCCTCTCCGAAAAGCCGCTCTGTCTCCGCATTCATCCCCCCCAATCCTTCTCTCGCCTCCGCATGAATACTCAATAACCGTTCGTCTCGGCCAAGTTTGTGTTGCTATCGCTGAAGATCTCGTAGTCCGATAATCATGATACCCCATCAGGGACCAGTACATGACATGTGGGTGAGATCCTGAGGGGGTTTCTCTCAGGGTATCGGCGCAACCATCTTTCGTAAGCTCGGGCTCGCAATATGTTCCGAGAAGACATTTGCTGTGCGGAACATGTAATGTTGAGGTATATGGAGTAATGATGGGGTCCTCGATCCTTGATTGTGATAAGTTGTTCGATGGTTACACGTCGAGGAACTTCTAACAACTTTCAGTCGAAGCTGTCTGTAGTATAGAGTTAATGTGCGAACACAGTATTTTGCATTTTTCCTGCCTGAGGTCTGACACATGCATAGACTTTGACGGCTGCGAAGCCATTGACACAAGAGTGCAGTTCGCTTTACAGGCAGGGTCTCAAGCCAGCGACTCGGCCCCCTTGAAGTATACGATCATGGAAAGTCAAGATCTTACCTCTCTTGGACACAAGAAGAAATGCATTCTATGGGAATTCAGAAACAAGATATCGAAAAGTCATTCTTGCGTCAGCGAACACATTCTCCAAAGAGCTTACTACATCAAGACTACCTTGAATCGCTCATTGCAACTCAGCAATTGAACTCACGGACATCGAGGATATTTACTAACCGCCAAACCATCCGTTTTCAATCCATCACTCATAGGCATAGAACGATTGATATCTTGTATCCAAGTTAATGTGGTACTGTTCTCAGCAGGTAGCTGCATGCCACATGTCTGAAACTGCATGAAGGAAACAAAAGGACACCAGCAAGTATTAAACGAAATGTGCAACAAAGCCAAAGATATGTGCACTGGCATACTAGGGGCAGGACCGCGACGTGGGCATTAATTGAGATGTGCGATGAAGTTACAGAAGAGTGGACTCGCTTGGGATGGGGCGTGACTTGGAAGGCCCACCGGCCACCGCGGGGAACAGAAATTTGTCTAAACAGATTGAGTATTCCAACCTCTGTCACTTTCAATTGCTCAATTGAGGTAAGTGACTGGCAGTCAATGACCTTTAACTCCTCTCACTGTGCTTTTCCAAAAGTATGCTGTAGAGATCTGCTCCTCTGGTAGAGACAAAGCTGCAATCCAATTTTATGCCATGTGGCCCCGACTCACCCGTCGACCTTTTCATATCCTCAGCCCCGATATTCCTCTTCGCAGCTCTTCTTGCTCTTTCTCAATACCACTGTACTTATTGATCCAGCCCAACACTTCCTTATGCCAGACCAACGAGTTCTCGGGTTTCAAGACCCACTATCCTAAAGTCAGTATATATCAACCACCCAAGAGTATATCAAACTTACATGATTCTCATCCGGGAAAGTCAAGAGTTTACTTGGGATTCCCTTCGTCTGTAACACATTGAACGGCGCCAGTCCTTCTCCAATAGGAAGTCGATAATCCAGCTCATTGTGAATAATTAGGTGTGGCGTTGCCCAATTCTTCAAATGCCTTGCTGGATCCCATTTCTCGTAATTCTCTCTGTTATCCCAAAGAGTTCCGGCAAAGTCATGGTGAGGAAAGAACAGCTCTTCAGATGAATATTGATTGAGGGTGCTGAATACTCCGTCGTGTGTAACCAGAGCCTTGAATTTGCGTCCCAATGGATGACCTTGAATCCAGTTCACCATAAAACCACCGTAGCTTGCTCCGAGAGCGACAGCCCTGGAAGTGTCGACGTATGGTAGGTTGGCTTCTATGTATTCAAACCCTTTAACCAAGTCGATGTATGGGCGTCCTCCCCATTGATTTCTGATTCCGTTCTGGAATGCCATTCCATAGCCGGTGGAGCCTGTTGGGTTGGGTGTGACGACGACGTAGCCTTGCTCGGCGAACACGGCTGGGTTCCATCTCGTGGACCAGCTTTCATTCCACGCTCCTTGTGGCTCGTAGATTGTCAGTACTATAATCAAAATTGAGGAGGTTGAATAACTTACTCCGCCGTGGATGAGGTAGGCCAAAGGGTATTTCTTGGACTTGTTGAAATTTGAAGGCTTAAGAACCCAGGCATGCACATTGTAATCTTCGGCACCTTCATACCAGAACTCATCAACTTGATCTTGAGAAAGTCCAAAAGCTTTTCCAGACTTTGAGACTGAAGATACAGTTGAAATCTCAGATGGCTTTGAAGGGTCGATGATCGAATAAGTGCTGTTGTCCACGAGAGAGTTGCTGCTGATCAAAAGTTTGCCATCTGAGAGGACTTTTGTATCCGTCACGGTGCCATCGTTGACAATTGCGGTGGGTAGATCGGAAGCATAGCGCGGCGATGCGGGCAATTTGAACAATTTCCCTCTTCCATTCTCTTCCGCAGTCACGTAGAGCTCTGAGCCATCTTTGCTGAAGGTAATGCCTTCCGGTCTCAAATCCCATTTTCCCTCGCCATCCTTGGTTTCGTAGAATTCTTGAACATTGGTGAGATCTGTGATATCCGGAACAAGAAGGAGTCTTGGCTTATCACTCTCATACTGATCGCTCTTCATCCGCGTGAAAACCACTGACTTAGCATCAGGTGAAAACACTGGCGACTGGCTATAACCTTTCAAGTTCCCTGTTTTGACAATTTGAGGTGATGGGGCTTGGCGTTCAGTGAAAGTCTGGAGTGGGATGAAGTAGAGGTCGGTCTTGGTGTGGTTTGCAGGATCTAATTTCGGATCTTTCGCAACGAAGACAATTCCATTCTTGCTAATATCAAAATCTCCTGCACCACCAAAGGGAGGTACTGGCGACTCGAGCGAGAACGAATGGCCTTTCAGGGCATTTGTCAAAGGTGCCGTATTCATTTTGAAAATCCCTTGTGACACCTTTATCGTTGTGTACCAAATAGTGTTCTTGTTCTCCGTAACGTACGAGTCCCATTGCCTAACGAAGAGGCTAGAGTAGACCTTGCCTGTTGAATGGGGCTTCTTGGCAGTCTCTGGATTGTAAAGGTCGCCATCAGGCGTAGCTAAGCCGGTGAGAGCGAGGGCAAACGTGTTCGAATCAAGAGGTACGACTTTCGGGTTGGAGACAGAGCCATTGAATGAAGTGACAACTTCAGGTCTAGTCAATGATTAGCCTTTGAAATGCTGGAATTCTTCAGGAGATTCATACGTAGATTCCAACCTGTCAACATCTGCTATAACGAGGCTGGTAGTTCCCTTCTCTCCTCCCTTCAACCACAACAGTAAGTTATCCTTCCCCAGCCATGTCGGCTCGCTGGCATTAACATCTTTTGTCAGGACCTTCGACTGTCCAGTCTTCAAGTCCAAAACTCGGATCTCAGAGGTCTTCGAATGCGACTCGAACGAATAGGTGGAAACGGTGAACAAAGCCAGTGTGCCAGCTGGATTAGGAACCGCTGCAGTTCTGCGCGGGGCAGAGATGAGAACCTGGAAGATAGCAGACTTAGTAATTGAAATGTAAGGCGGTTTCTAAGGAGTACGTACCTCTGGGGTGAACTTGTTGGCTCGAACTGTCATTCTGGATTGCGCTTGGGTTGTTCAGGCCAAACAAAGGATTGAGAGGTTAATTGCTGACAGATCGAACAATTCAATCCAGTGAATGAACCTTATTTGAAAGAAGAAGATCAATGGCAGAGAGAAAGAGAAGTGTGTCGTGATGACCACTTCGTACTCTCACCTGCCAAATGGCGTTCGTGCAGCTGTACCCCGCAAGGTGCAAGCTAGCTAGCCCCCGGATCACCTAAAGAACGCCCTGAATCAGGCAACAGCATGGAACTATTACTGTAGAACCCATACAGTATTGCTGGATTTTGAGTGACGCGTCAAAGGAAAGATTCAGACGGACATGAGATAGATTTTCTAGAAGCAAAGCCATTTGAAGTACAGGACTCTACGGCCATGGTGTATAATTTTCCTGCACAATTCGTTCATTTGTGGCCGAGTCCAAAGGGAAAGGGGCGAACCGAGCGACACTAGCCACAAAGAGGCTCGCTGGTGCAGTGACGGAGAGCTGAGCTGGGATCGTAACACGAGAAGACATTCAGGACAGTTCAACGGCAATCTAATAATTGCCTCAAAACCTTGCCTGCCATCTGATCATCTCAACTATAGTTGCATAATCGGCTTTGCCAATTCCTCTCAGCCGTCCACTCCAAGTCTACACCGATTTCATCCAGAGGCGCATGGGCGTACTTTACACCAACAGCTCTCAAAGCTTGAACGGTCCTGGGCAACAGCTCAATCATCAATCGCAATGGCGCAATACTTCCTGGATCTATTCTACACTCTCACTAATTGCATGAGCTGTTTTCCGGGCTCTCCTCAATTGAAGATCAATAACCGGAGCTTCAAGATCCTGCGATTACTCGGCGAAGTACGTAACCCAGCCATTCCCCCAATTCCCGCTACCTCACTGACACCATATTTGCAGGGAGGATTCTCATATGTCTATCTAGTCCAAGATACGAGTAGCGAAGCACTCTACGCTTTGAAGAAGATCCGATGCCCCTTCGGCCAAGAATCAGTCGCACAGGCGATGAAGGAGGTTGAAGCTTACGCGCTCTTCTCACCGCATCCCAATATCATCCACAGCGTCGACTATTGCGTATCCGCAGACCGATCAGACCCAGGCGCAAAGACTGTATACATTTTGCTACCATATTACCGACGAGGGAATCTTCAGGACATTATCAATGCGAATTTGGTCAATCATACAAAGTTTCCGGAGAGGAGGTTGATGGTGCTATTTCTGGGAGTTTGTGAAGCGTTGAAGGCGATGCATAATTATAAGGTCCAAGGAGGTCCGGGAGGTGCCAATAGTCTGAGTCAGGCGAAGAGGGTTAGAGGAGAGGCTGCGCAGGCTGATCACGAGGCGGAAGAGGAGGTGGAACAAAGGAGAGGAAGGCAAAAGGGAAGGGAAGTGGATCATGATAGTGAGCAGCAGGAGCCACTGATAGATGGGGAGGTCACAATAAGCCAAGAAGGTGTTGCACCTGGTGAGATCAGGGCATATGCGCATAGAGATATCAAGCCTGGTAAGTAGATGAGCTGACGAGGATGTAAAATGTTCTAATACGTGGCAGGCAACATTATGATTGATGACGATGGCGAGCAACCGATTCTCATGGATCTTGGATCACTGGCTCCGGCACCAACACCAATTACCTCTCGATCACTCGCGCTCGCCGTCCAGGATCAAGCGGCAGAGCATTCGACAATGCCATACCGAGCACCAGAATTATTCGATGTTAAGACAGGCAGCACAATCGACACGAAAGTTGACATATGGTCGCTAGGCTGCACCTTATACGCGTGTCTAGTTGGAAAGTCGCCATTCGAGATGCGCAGTGATGAGACGGGAGGAAGCTTAAGTCTCTGCGTTCTAGGCGGTGACTGGAGATTTCCAGATGAAGGTGCCGGAGGAAAGAAGAAAGCCACGAATCAACCTGGACAGACCGAGGACAGTGGAATCAGCGAAGGCATCAGAGAAGTGGTACGGAAATGCTTGAAAGTCGAAGCCTCGGAACGACCTGATGTGGAAGAGCTGATCGAAATCGTGAAAGGAGTTATTGATGAGCTACCAGAAGATGCAGCCTCATAGGCAGTTGAACGAATCGAAGCAGCAATGTACGGAGTAATGTTGCATTCTATTGTTGGCGTTTTGGACAATGCGAAGGCAGAGCCTCATTCATCATAGCCATGGACGTTACAATAGGGAGACGATCAGGCCTTCAAGATTTGGAAATTTGACATGTTCAGCCACGAGGTCGTCGAATTCATACTTGTCTGTGTTGCGATCTCGCCAATGAGAAGCCAGCATTCACATTACATAACACAGTCTAAACCGCCACCCCCGTCCAAATAAAGGGACAACCCGAAGGACTTCCCCACAAATGAGCTGGCATCAGAATAAGGTTACTTACCCAGTGGCTTACAGCCTCCAAATAACCCGGTAAAGTTACCAAGAATGGCTAACAGGTACAAATTGAAGCCAGGCGATTGGTTGATTCGTACAAGCTGCGAGACAGGCTCCTTTGATCATCACTTTCCTCATCGAGCAGGCAAGTGAGAGTGAACAAGCCCAGGGCTATGCAGCAAGGCTGCATCTGTGCCTTTGCCAGAAATGTTGCCACGGTCCCAGCCTACTGGTTTACCTCGTTAAGGCTGATGAATGTCCGGCCACCTAGCGGCTCGTGTCGTGGCCGGAATCTGCCAGTACGATTACGCTTTTGAGACATTTTGCTTCTGTCCTGCAAGTTTCATAGGGGGAAAACAAGACGATCTATGATCCTAGGCAGCGTTCAAGTAACTATCCGTGTGCACTTAGGTCATCTGTTGACAGCTGTGCTTGGATACTTCGTAAACAACGGCCCGGGATATCTTTATCAAATTGTGATTTATTTTGAATTGAGATGAACGATTGAAACTATATAGGGAGTGAATTGTTCTCTTGGAAGTCTGTTCTTCATCTCCTTTCTTATCCCATTCTATCTCCTTTATCAACCCTCACTTGTATCTATAATTTTGAAGTAGGTCGTTCATCCCAAGTCAACAAATTCAGTTTTCTTTACAGTCCTGCCATCACAATGCAGGTAAAACACTTCTCGACACTCTCCTCTCTAGGAGCACTTCTACCATTAACCACACAAACTTTCACGAACTGCCCATTACTTGGCCCCGATTTCCCAGCACCCACAAACCTATCCTCAAGCAAAACGATCCAAAACGCGCTCACAAATCTTACCCAAATCCTCGACCAAGCCAAAACCACGGACAACACAAGTTATGACGTTACCTTCGACAAGAATGTTTCCTTCTCCCTCGAAATCTTCTCAATCCATGACTCAGAACCCACACTCTCGAAATCCTATCCGGCGGACTCTTTGGCAACAAACCAGGATGGTTCCAAAATAGTGGACGCAAACACAACGTATCGAATAGGCAGTCTGACCAAACTATTCACAGTCTACACCTTCCTCATCGAAGCCGGAGACACCAAATGGAACGACCCAATCACCAAATACATTCCAGAACTCCTCGAAGCAGCAGAAGCTCTCAACTCGACTGAGAATTCAATCGACTATGTCGCATGGGAAGACATCACGATCGGAGACCTCGCCAGCCAACTCGCAGACATCGGGCGAGACTATGCTGGATTCGGAGAGTTGGACGGGCCTTTGAATCAAGGTTTCCAGGCTTCTACTGACGGGCTGCCAGCGCTGAATGCTACTGAAGCCCCAATTTGTGGAGGCGGAGGATATTGCAATCGTCAGCAGTTCTTCCAGGGCTTTACGAAAAGACATCCTGTTTACGCTCCTGCCACTGCGCCAATTTACTCCAATGCCGCGTACATGATTCTCTCGTACGCCTTGGAGAACATCACAGGCATCGACTTCCCGACTTCTGTTCAAGAGAGCTTGTTCTCACCCCTGAATCTAAGTAATGGTACTTCTTGGTTTGAGCCTTCCGACAACAGTACTGCTGTCATTCCCGACAACTCAGCGTGGTCCATTCCCCTCGGTGACGAAACTGCGTAAGCACCCCTTTCCCCTGTTTCCTCTCGCACCAACTAACTCACTCCCAGAGCAGGAGGAATGTACGCCACCCCCTCCGACATCTCCACCATCGGGCGCTCAATTCTCTCCTCCTCCCTCCTCCGCCCCTCCATCACCCGCCGCTGGCTGAAACCCCACGGCCTGGTCTCAGACCCCACGAACGCAGTGGGCGCACCCTGGGAGATCTACCGCCTCCCTACCTCCTCCAACAACCGCATCGTAGACCTCTACACCAAAGCCGGCGATCTCCCCGGCTACAGCTCCATACTCGTCCTGATCCCAGACTGGGACATCGGATTCTCCGTCATGTCTGCGGCGGACCCTACGCTCTCTAGTCCTACGGAAATGGTTGTCTTGGTTTCCCAGATTGTAACGGATACGTTCTTGCCGGCTGTAGAAAATGCGGCTAGAGAACAAGCTGATGCAATATTCTCGGGGAGTTATGCTAGTTCGAATTCGAGCTCGAACTCGTCAATCATTCTGAATACTGATCCTACGAAACCGGGTCTGGGAATCGAGTCTTGGATCTCTAACAGCATCGACATCCTCGCCTCGTCTCTCGCAGCTCCCAGCGCTCGTCTCTACCCCACCGGCCTCAAGCGCACAACAGCCGCCGGCGAAACCATTCTTTCATTCCGAGCGGTCTACGAAACCCCGACCTCCACAACGATGACGGGGTTGTTTACTCAGACTTGCGCGACGTGGGCGAAAGTTGACGAGACTTACTGGGATGCGGTTGCTGCAGATGAGTTCTTGATTACGGTTGGGTGTGATGGCGTTGCTAAGAGCGTGACGCCCAGGATTATGAGGGAGGATCTGGTGAGGGTAGGAGGTACGGCGAGTGGAAAGGAGAAGAGAGTCGGGTATTGAGTTAAGAGGGGGATGACACCTGTCGATGAGCAATGAGTGAATGTAGGCGGGGGCGGGCTTGTACTTGTAAATGTAGTTGTATGCACATGATCCAATAGAATAGAATAACTTAGTCATGAATTTTGAAGCGATAACTCGTTTGCGTCGCTGAATATCTGTCTTGCTGACATGAAGTTGTGCCTTGATAGCCACCCGTTCAAATTTAGCAATATCATCCACCAAAGGCAACATACCAGTACCCACCATCGCCAGCAAATACAGCAGACCTTATAAGTCTTCACATATGAACCTGTCGGGCACAGCAGCGAATATTCTCTTAACCTAATGCACTCCCTCTCAGTCCATTATCTCCTTCAACAATCGGCCTGCCTTCTTCTGATGCCTTGCCTTGTCCTTCGGAGCAGCGCTCGAATCCTCCGTCGTGATCAATTTAGCGCCTCTCATTCCTTCTCCGACATCCTTCCACCTGCACAAAATCTCTATCTTCCCGTCCTTCTTCGTTCGGGACTGGTGTAGCTGCTGCAACTCTTCAATCAAAGTATCCCTCTTATCCTCATCTCTCATCCCCTTGATGAACGTAGCGATGAACTCGATCTCGAACTTCTGATCTTTGAGACTCGGTAGAGACTGGAAGGTTGTGTTAGCTTTTTCGAGGTAGGTCTTGAGGGAGCTTGTTCCTTGGTGGAGACGAGGGATCTTGGCGGATTGTGTTGCAGGAGTGGGCGTAGGTGCAGAAGCGGGAGCTTTAGTTTTGGGTCGAGCAGCGGGAGGGGGTGCTTGAGCTTGAGGTGGGTTTGGAGCGGGTGCATGAACTTCGGTTGACGCGTTTCGAGTTCTACTTCTGCTTCTGCTGCGAGTCATGAGACCAGCGGTGGACGTGCCCACTGTGCAATTGGTCGTATGAAGTCCGGCATTCGTGGGAGGAGCTCGCATTGGTGCTGGGAAGTAGGTGGAGGTTTTTGTGCCAGCGTTGCGTACTTCGGGGTTAGGAACTTCGATCATGTCTGCCACTCCACTTCGAGAAGAAGATTTGCCCCTGATAACACTAGAAGCTTGAACTACGAAACATGAGTAACCAATTGACATGCAGAGGAACTGAATGAAATACCTTCAACAATCTGCTGGTCATGCTTATCAACCTTGTCCATCACACCACCCATCTCAGCTTTCAACGTAGCCATTTCCTCATCCCACTTCTCAAACGCGTGTCTATCCTTCCTCTCGTCGCTTTGAAGATTCAACACAGTTGTTTCCAACGCAGCCATGCGCTCGTCGAACTCCTTCTTGTTCTTGACCGTCTCCGCGGCCAGCGATTGAAGTAATTTGGTGTGTGCGTCCTGCTTTTCGAGCAGTGCAGCATTTTCTTTTCGAAGCTGGAACTTCCACAAGCTGTCGACGCCATCTTGGACTGTGGCATTTGGCGTCGATGACCCAATGGGTGTCCTTGGTGCCATGATCGCGGTGGGGGGCGTGTCGTTGAAGGAGGAACTTGAGATTGGATGGAGAGATTCGATCGTCGAAACTGGTTAAACAATTCAAAGATCGATTCCGCTTCCCAAGTCGAGGACGTTGGGAAATGGGACAGTTAGGAAGGGCTAATCAGAGCGAAGCTAACATGTTTAGTTCAAAATTTCCCAGCTCTAGAGAATGGTAGGATGTGGAGTTGGAGTCACGTGCACTGACTTCAATCACACAAAATGTTCAGAATTTTTTGTATTTTTGTCTTGGTCTACGAGAAACATCCCAGGCTCTTCCACAGCAGAAGAGACCGCGATGATACGAAGACTGCCTGATAACCCAAGAGCAATCCTTAAATACGAACACGGAAAACGAAAAGCGAGAAGCATCAACCAACCATCTATTGGTAATGCCATTGGGACTGTACGCAAGAAATCCATGAGCTGCAGGCCCCGACGCAGCAACTTTTATGCCACCTATTATCAAACCCTCGAGCGCAGAACGAATCTGACACTCTCACTATCACTGCCCTCAATAGGGTGTCCCGACTGATGTCATTTGATAACAACCTTTGTAATGCCGGGGACTGTGAAATACCAAAATTTTCTGACCTAAAGAAAGAACTTAGATGAGATCGGCGACGTTCATTGGCATCTCTTCGATTTGAGTGCTGTAGAATTGTTCAATTTCTCTCATCATGCGGACATCCTCAGCGGTAACGAAGTTGATGGCAACACCCTTTCGTCCAAAACGACCACCACGACCGATTCGGTGAATGTAGTTCTCACGGTTGGCGGGCAAATCGTAGTTGATGACCAAGGAAACTTGTTGGACATCGATACCACGGGCCAAAAGATCAGTGGCGATCAACACACGGGAAGAACCTGATCGGAACTCCTTCATAATCAAGTCACGCTGAGGCTGGTCCATATCACCGTGCATGGCCGAGACAGTGAAGTCGCGGGCGGTGAGCTTGTCAGTGAGCCAGTCAACCTTTCTGCGGGTGTTGCAGAAGATGACGGCTTGCGTAATGGTGACAGTCTCATATAAATCGGAGAGAGTGTCCAACTTCCAGTCCTCCTTCTCGACTGCGATGTAGAATTGCTTGATACCTTCGAGAGTAAGCTCGGCCTTCTTGACCAAGATACGGACGGGATCGCGCATGAACTTGGTAGTAACCTCGAGCACATCCTGGGGCATAGTGGCGGAGAGGAGGACAACCTGGGTAGATTGAGGAAGGAGTTGGAAGATGTCATAGATTTGCTCAGTGAAACCGCGCTAATTCACGGTTAGTTGCTGTACAGAGTGACATAGTTGTCAATCTAGACTTACGGAAAGCATTTCATCGGCCTCATCAAGAACGAACATCTTCATGGAGTCGGTCTTCAAGAATCGGCGCTGGATCATGTCCTGGACACGACCTGGGGTACCAACGACAACCTGGGGACCCTCCTGAAGAGCCTTCATATCATCACGGACGCTGGTACCACCAATGCATGCATGGCACTCGACGTTCATGAAGTCGCCAATGGCAACAACGACCTTCTGGATTTGTTGAGCCAACTCACGGGTTGGAGCGAGGATCAAGGCCTGGCATTGCTTGATGTTGGGGTCCAGCTTCTGGAGAACGGAGATCGAGAAAGTGGCAGTCTTTCCGGTACCAGATTGAGCCTGAGCAATAACATCGTGGCCTTCGAGAGCTGTTAGCTATTGCCATGAACAGTTCGGAAGTCTCCGAAAGCTTACCTTTGATGACTGGCATGATAGCGCGCTGCTGGATAGCAGACGGGCGCTCAAAACCATAGGCGTAGACACCTACATCGTATGTCAACCTCCGTGCGGCGCAAAATGTGTGTTTCGAACCTACCTCGAAGAAGCTCGGGCTTCAAGTTCATCGTATCGAAGGAATCGACAGTTTCGTCATAGTTAGACTCGATTTGACCTGCCAGAGAATTTTCATCAGCCCCAAATCAGGAGCGGTGTGCTCGTCGTTGGAGTTGCCAAATGCTCACCTTCTGGTATCTCCTCAAGACCCTTATCAGCGGAAGCCATGATTGCGGTTTAGCTGATTTGAATATCTAGATCACGGGCTGTGCCTGAGATCTAGAAATCGCACGTTTGAATGGTGAGAAGGTGGGGTGGTGAAAGTGCGCAGAGAACTCGTGGAGAGTCTGCGACGGGTTACTTTGTTGTGTTGAAAAGACTAGATGCCAAACTCCCGATATCGAGAGTTGTATTGGATCTAGTAAAGTTGTTATTCGTCGTTTGTAAGTTGTTTGAATTGTTTGATGATGGAAGAAATTGTAGAGGGGACCTGCGATAAGTTTTAAGAAATTTTGAGCGGCGGCAAAGCGTAACCGCGCTAGGAAGGAACCATCTAAGCGAGATATTATTCACAGTCACTTTTTCAACCCCTCTCAGTGCATAATTATGACTGCCACAGAACCAATAATAACTTTCAAATTGACGGGAGACATGGACTGCAAGAGGGCAATTAGAATGATCTAGCATTCACCAAAGGTCGAAAATACGTTCCTCTGCCCCAATTAAAGAAAAAGCGGCGAGACGCTGTCTTTCGTGAGGCTTCCATCGAAATAAAGAGGAATCCCATTTTTTCAACCTCACCCCATTGGGTTTCTTCACGAGTGCCTGAAGTCAGCAATTGGGCTGAAATGAAGTCCTCAGTCCTTCCAACGGATACTGGCTGTTCAGTAACCCTTGATATCCAGCCCAGTGGTAGCAGTGGCGTTGTGGAGTCGATTGACTCATTAGCCACTGAAGAGTCACCTCTTTCGATCCCTCATCATCCTTTGGGTGTGAAGCCATCAGGGAACCAATACACTGCCACAAGCAATGCCAGACTCCGAATTGGGCAGCTTCAAATATTACCCGACGAGATTCTGGCAATTTTTCTGGAATACCTTGACTCACCAAAGCTGCGATTTCTTGGGTCTACGTGCAAGTTTTTGTACGCTTTCTGCAGGATTGAGGACCTCTGGAAGGCTTTATTTATCGAGTGGGTGGATTTATATTTATATTTATTTTTATTTTTTAGCATCACAATCATGCCCGGATCTCATATAATTCTAGGCACTTGAGCTTCCCTCGGGAATTGATGCACTTGATTTTGAATGGAGCTGTTGAAGTTTGTCTTAATAGAATCACATTCTAATTTGAACACTCCACTCTGTCAATCACGTTTCTCTCGATGTGAGCTTCATGCTAATCAACCTTCCAGATCATCACAATCAAAATCCGGGTCATTCCAATGGCGAGGAACATGGCGCTCTACCCTCCTCGGCCTGAGCCCAGAACAAGTCTCTCGAATCCGCTGCGATGACGTCTTCACAGACGTCCTCTACAGACCATTTCTCTGCACGCATACTCCTTTACTACCATACACAACAAACATCCCTCCATCAAACGCCATCACACGTCTCTCAGACCTCACACCCGAAGAGTTCTCCTCCAGCTGGAGCGACAAACCCTTCATTCTCACCTCCCCAGTCCGCTCATGGCCCGTCTACAAATCCTGGGACACGTCGGCCCTGCTCCAACAATACAGAGATATCAAATTCCGTGCCGAAGCTGTAGACTGGAGTCTAGCCACCTACGTCCAATATATGGAAAATAACACTGACGAAAGTCCCCTCTACCTCTTCGACCGCTCCTTCGTCTCCAAAATGGATCTCCACATCTTCAAAAATGAGTCTTCCCCATCTTACAGCATTCCGTCCTGCTTCGGAGAGGATTTATTTGCCGTGCTTGGGGATAAGCGGCCAGACGATAAATGGCTAATCGTAGGCCCCGCCCGCAGCGGTTCAACATATCACAAAGACCCCAACGCAACATCCGCCTGGAACGCCGTCCTCCGCGGTTCAAAATACTGGATCATGTTCCCCTCCACCTCCTCCTCGCCTCCACCACCAGGCGTATACGTCTCTGAAGATCAAAGCGAAGTCACGTCGCCCCTCAGCATCGCAGAATGGCTCTTAGGATTTCACGCCGAGGCCCGCAAGACTCCTGGGTGTGTAGAGGGCGTTTGTGGTGAGGGAGAAGTTCTGCATGTCCCGAGCGGATGGTGGCATCTGGTGGTCAATTTGGAGGAGAGTATTGCTATTACGCAGAATTTTGTGCCGAGGGCTCATTTGAGCGGTGTGTTGGGGTTCTTGAGGGATAAAAGGGAGCAGGTTAGTGGGTTTAGGAAGGAGGTGGTTGATCCGTATGAGGCTTTTGTGGAGGGGATGAGGAGAGAGTATCCGGAGTTGTTAGAGCTGGGATTGGCGGAGTTGGAGAGGAAGATGGAAGGGAGGAAGAGGAAGTGGGATGTTGCTGTTGGGAAAGAAGATAGTGAGGGTGGTGGGTTTAGCTTTGGGTTTGGAGATGATAGTGATGAGGAGGTACCCTAGTGAATGATGGATGCTCAACGAACTATGATGGGCTATGTCAATATCTCTGTCAAATGAGCAGCACCAAATTCGCTGATATAGAATGAATAATTAAAAAGACGGATACCAGAGATGGGATCTGCCAAAAATGAACTTTTTATTTCGCTGAAACTTAATGAACGATTATAATCTCTTCTAATCCCTATGGTATCGTATGTCCTAACGCCATGAAGGTACCTCCTTATGCATCCACCCTGCCAGTAACGCCTAATTTTTTTTTTTACACCAATGCCACCATAATCTACTTTCTCGTAGCTCCAAAGTTCGTACGGACCTTCTTTCCTTCTTTCGTATCCGTCTCACTGTCCTCGCCTGCATCCTTTTTCTTCTTCTTCAAGCCAGCACCCGTCCTGTTCACCGAGGTTGCGGAAGTAGGTGTAGCATGATTAGAAGCGCCATCTCCCTTCAAGAAACTGGTTGACAGAGGCGTAGGAGCCATTGCAGCAACTGGTGTAGACTGTGCTGATGGCATGGGAGATTCCTGAAGCCCAATTAGCTCTATAGACCACAGAACCTAAGGAAGTACAAACCGCGTTGACGTTGTATGAGATACTGCTCTTGCTAAAGACCCTATTTCCATCAACCGCATTACCTCTCTTCCTTCCACCACCAACACCAGTACTCGTGCCTTTCGTATAGTTCTCAAAGCCCGTAATGATGTTGCCGCTCGGCGTCTCCTCGAGGTACTCGGTCTCCTTCTTGTAGATCTGATCCTCGAGGTTCGCAAGGCTGTTTGCGAGCATGGCTTTCTTGTGAAGGAGTTCTTTGAGGTGCTTGCGGGTTTTCTCATAGTATGGTTGGCCGGGGACATCGCCAGAGGCTCCCGCAGGGGGTACGTTTTCAGACATATTTAAAAGATAGACTGGAGTTGAACTAATGGGTTTGAGTGGGCCAGGAATTTTACCTCCGGAATCAAGTTAAACTTTACTATAGTAGGAAAGGCGTCGTCAAAGTGTCCTCCAAGAGAATCGCTGGACTGCGTTGAGCGATTGGATGCGGAAGTTATGAATTGGTTCGTATCAATAGCCTCCTGACTTGTATGGAACCGAAGGGCGGTCTCAGAGCAGCTGATGGTGAAGATGATCTAGCTATAGCACTTTCTTGGTTCGGGAACTTCGGTGCCACAGTAGGATCTCGACCTAATTCGTTGAAAGGACCGGAATGATTGTCGGATGAATCGCTCAAAGGTGCTGAATCAATTGCTGCTTGGGCCACAACTGCCTGGACCCGAAGAGTGTTTTTGTTTGTGTGTGAATCGTTGGCACCGTCTGAACGATTGGGTGCTGATGGGGGTGCTGTCCCAGCGAGGATGGCGTCCAAGTCTGCGTGTGAATCGTCTCAACGATTTGGTGCTGCTGGGTGCGAGCTTCGAGCGGCTGAACCAAGGGTACTATCAGGTACGCCTGAGGATCGTTGGTAGTTATTGAACGCCTGTGTCGAAGAATCCTCTGCCGAAGTTTCGGGTGTGGTTCCTGCGGTAGAGGTGGAGTTGGTCTGCGGGGTGAATTCGGTGGGGGTTGATTCTGTAGAATTTTGTGTCAAGAGGCTGGGTCGATTGCTTTGTTTGGATCTCTTTCCGCGATTGCTCCTTCACTGGCAGGTTTGGATTGTTCAGTCGAGTATACAGATTGACCAGCTTTCTTGGAGCCGCTGCTCTGTGCTTTGCGTTTGGAGGATTTGGTCGAGGTCTCGAACTATCTCGTTAAGCCCGCAGATTAGCCAGCTTCCTTGGAGCTGCTGCTCTTGTGCTTTGAGTCTGGTCGAGGTTCTGGTCGGGTCTTGGTCGTTCGGTCGAACTTGAAGATTGTCCGTTCTTGGAATCGCCGCTCTGTGAATTGGGTTCTGGGCGGGGCTTTAGATCGTTCAGCAGTTGACGTCAACGATCCGTCGGGATCTGTAGTTTGACGATCAAACTTTTGGAGGAGGAGTTTGCTGGAGGGTCGTGACCTGGAAGAGGTCGGGGTGGTGGTGGTGGGGAAGAAGACTGCATCGCAAGGCTGACGGAATTTGATGCACGGACCACAATTCGAGTATGGACAACAGTGGTTCAATAAGATGAGGGATTGGGAAATATGTTCAATTGGGAATGCGAAGTTTACTACGAAGTTGCTCCTTCCTGATGTCAAGGGTTTCACAGGGTAATCGTTCAAATAGAAGGAGCGATTTAGAAAGTTGTTCAAACTGATGGCATATCCAAGATAGAAGGGGTAATTTAAATTTGCAAAATCACTCTCTGAAGGAGACATTGTAGAAGGAGTCTCTGCATTCATCATCCTAAAGTAACACCAGCAACCAATGCATATGCTCTAATGTAAGCGAAGGTATCGAAAAGGGTCCTCAACGAGCGTTAGCTTGAGCATCCATAGAGTCGGTACTCGAAGTCCTCATCTTCTTGATCTTTTCCCTAAGCAACTTTTCCCTTAGTTCGCTGGCTTGTCTTTGTGGATCTTTAATCTGGATACCATAAAGACGTGTCAGTCTCAATGAATGCTGGCTCAAAAAGACAAACCACCTAAAAGAAAGAGACACCGCAGTGATTTACGAAGCGCTACCAACCTCGTTGTTGGGCTCAGCACGCTTGCTGGCTTCAATGTCTCGTCTCGGTGATCGCCTATCGCTTTCATCTTCAGTATCAGCCTTCGCATTTCTTGTGTTAACAGGCGATGAGACTGAAGAGGTGTTTCGCCTCCTCTTGCTTGCCGGCTCATATCGCTGCATAGAACGACGGCGTTTACGGTCCCTTCCACCCCGACTTGAACTTCGTGACGGACTTCGGTAGCGACGGCGAGGCGGTGTTAGGCTTCGACTGTTGCTCCGTGTTAGCCGACGATCGTCACGTTCTCCCCTACGAGCGCCAGGTCGTGTCTCAGCGGCATCCATCTCGTCCTCTGGAGTTGGTGTAGTTCCCGCTCTATCCTTGCCACGAGATAAGCTTCTGCGGGGGGTGCGACTAAGGGATCTGGAAGATGAACGTGATCTTGAGATAGATTCACGTCGAGATCTACGAGATCTTGGTGGAGGGGAAGGGCTTATGGATGCAGAAGTAGTGGATCTTCTTCGTTTGGATGGGCGTGGAGAACGAGAAACGGAAGACGAAGAGGTGCGTGATCTTCGACGGGCTCCCATTTCCGGACTCCTTCCTCGGCCTCGACCTCCTCTTCCCCTATATGTGGTGCCACGACGATCTGGTGACCTGGATCTGCGTCTTCGAGGGGCTGGCGAGCGGGATCTCGAGGTTGACCGTTCTCGACGGCGGGGAGGTGGTGAACGTGACTCAGATTCTGACCGGGTAGGCGCAGGAGATGCTGATATTGACGTAGATGATCTTCTTCGGTCATCTCGTCTGCGCCCACCACGGTCACTAGGAACGTATGTATCCGACTCTCTCGGTGGAGGTGCGCGGAATGATCCTCTATCTCTGGAGTCCCGTCGGCGTGGTGATCTTGAGTATCGAGGCGCTCTACGATCAAAGCCTCTGCCACCATAATCTCTGTTACGATCGTCTCCCCGACCACCTCGCCAGCTGTCCCCTCCTCTTCCGCCACCACGGCCGCGTTCACCACGCTCACGATTTCGGATATTGTTGATTTCCCTTTCTCGTCGTTGCTCGTCCTCACGTCTTCGTCGCGCATCCTCGGCAGCTTTTTCAGCTTCGATCTAGCCAATGGTTAGCTTCATTCTCTCGGTATGGCAGCATACAAGCATACCTTCTCCTGTATGAGTTCCAACTTCTTTGCCTCCAGCAATTCTTTGGGGACGCCTTGGGCATTGCTCTGGGCGCTCAAACAGAGTTTCCATAACTCCTTGCAGAAGCCAGCTGTATCTTTATCGAGGAAACCAGTAAGTTGGATCTGCATCTTCTTGATATCCGGCTGTCACGAATTAGCTTGGCAAAATTGGCGTTGTTGAAGTGAACTTACGTATCGCGACCCTTCGATCAGGTTGAAGCAAAGCTCAATAACAACGTCATCTTCGTTACCAAGAATCTCTGATATCTTGCCTGCTATCCATCTGCAGTGCGCATGTCAGTCTCAATCCAGCCCCGTCTCGAACAGATGTTACCCACTTCTTCATAACCTCAACATTGACTTTCTGCATGTCGACCTTCTGATTAAACTCAACCGGGAACTTGGTCGACTTTAACAGCTTTGCATCGACAGAGGTCGCCATCTTCAAGGGTTGTTGCACACTTGCTGTGCGAAAGCGTAAGTTAGAAGGTGATGGGGTTTGAAAACCGAAAGTTCAGAACATTTCGTCACGAGCCGCCACGAGGCTGCTGAATCGTGAAGCGAAAAAATTGGTCCGTTCCTGATTCAACGCCGCTTTTGAATGAATTTCTTGTCTGCGGCGAGGCTGAGATATTATACTCCTGCGATGTAGTGAATGATGTGAATATAAGGCGCTCTTCGCTATTATAATTCCGGTATGATGAAGAGAGAATTGAAGAATAAGTGATCTTCAATTGGAGCCCAATTGGAACAGAACCACAAATAGAAAGAGTCTTGGGGAAATTTTGTTCGAGCTGTTCCCTACGGTTTTGAGCCCAGTGATTCTCAAAATGGAAAGAATCACCACGAATTGTGCGCAGGAGGGGAAAGTGCGATGCCCCTCCGAAGGCTATATGTTTCCTCTTTCTATGTTTACTTCTTCCATCTCTCCTCTCTATTTAAATATTCATCTCGCTCTATCCTTCACACAGCGTCCTCTCAATCAATATATCATTACGGTGGAGCATTGAGAAAGCTATTTTACCCTCATACCATCCATGCTACTCGCCCAAAAAGCTCTCAGTCAGCTCCAATAACTCCTCTAGAGAATCCTACCTTCACCGAGCACATTGGCACTGCGAATATGGATTTTCGCCGACGATCCTCAGTCGGATATCGTCCACGAACCCCAACCTCTCGGTCCCATCATCCGTTACCCCATTCTCGAGCTTACCATGCTGCTATAATAGCTCAAAAATTTGGCGCCGACTTACCCACCTTCAGCAGTCTTGAGCAGGAAGCCATATTCGGAGCCTACGGTCGTCTGATCACACCGCCAGAAGGATCGGGAGAATCCACACCTTTCGTGGCCTGTTGCTACAGAGCGAACGGCAGATTCAGCTGTAGATGCCGCAGAGCTTCCAAACTTGCTCAATACCTATTTCACTTCACCACGAGTCGCAAGCGATCATTGTCGGGCTCCATCACCGTCAGTTTTAACAGTTGATGCCCCCGCCCGACGGCGTTGAAGATCTATCACGTCTTCCAGGCTCGCCCTTGGACTTAACGCGATTCGAGTTGGGCTGTCGTTTTTCCTTCGACACTCCTGTACGAGATCTCGTCCAGTCTAGGTCAGATTCTCCCATCGGCGGTCAAGCAGCAGCTCCATTAGCAACAGTAAAGCCAAAGTGATCATTCAACGTCAGAACACTTGTCACTCAAGGCAGATTGCCTCCACGAATTGAGATCTCCTGCGCCGATATCAAACCATGCTGCGAGCATGATATAAACAAACTGCCAAAGAGTCGCTCCCGCCCGTCCGAATCTCAAGACTCGGAGAATCTCCGCCCTCGTTCAGAGTTGCAAACTGGGACTTACGGCAATACACCTCCAATGGTTACCGCTCCAGAGTTACTGAGAGCTCGCTGTCAAAAGTATAATAGTGATGGCACTAGTGACATTGATGATCGTCGACTTACCGTAACAGATGTGACGGATTCGCTTTGATTTCAGACGGCTCTCGAAGCAAGAAAGCCTCCAAGGTTCCAGATCCAGAGCCAGCCCCGCCCTTGGCCCAGAAGGATTTCGATCCAGGTTTCTGCGAGGATTGCGTCAGCACTATGACCATCGCACCCAAGAATGCACCTCCCATGGCCCCAAGCAAGCTAGATGAAAAGGCTTCCCCTAGTCCGAGTGCTCCTGGCTTGATGCAGCTAGAAAGGCTAGAAAAGCTAGAAAGGTTATGGGAAAGATGCAAAGGCTGGAAACGATGTCCCTGTAGTGTTCTCACGGACGGCACTGGACTATTAACTGCCCCTGGAATGACGAAACCCCAGAAGCCGAAGGTGTTGATTGCGAAGGGAAAGGTCGTTATTCGGAAGTATAGAGGCGCTGTGTTCAGGACGGCTGTTATGACTGTGGTCCTTGGCAGGTAGGTGGACCTTCCACATCTCAAGCTTTGAAGTTGATGTCGAAGGGTGTTCCTATTGAACTCCCCTGAGATTGTTCCTACAACAACTGTGCCGTTGCCGGTTCCAGCGTAGCAAAGAAGGTTGAGCCACACTTGAAGGAGAAGCTGACAGAGATTCAACGGAGCATCATGGTGAAAAGAGAACTGGATGAGATTGTCTGGCAGGAAAGTTGTGGTTTGACCCCTGGGCAGCACTTTTGACGTTGAAGAGAATGGAATCCCTATCACCGAAACCCATCCCTAAGACGTTCGTATAGTCATCAGATCTGTATTTCGTTGTTCAGTATTGTAATGCAAGAATGCTCCTGGGTATACCTCTCGATGCGCCTATCCATGCCTTGATCCGTCCCATGACAGATTGTTTAAAATGCAGCCCGTACTCTAACAATAGGAGTCCAGCCCAATGATCAAAACCCCTCATCTCAAACCCAACTGCCTCGCCTGTGCAATTCTCTGTCTCTCCGCCATGTGCCTCTGAGCGTATCTCTGCATAACCTCATCAACCTTCTGTTTCGCCTTCCCTAACTCCGTAGTCCCCATCTGTCTAAAATTCTCCTTCTTCTCAAACAACTCCACCAACTCCCTCGCACGGCGCATATCCTCATCTTTCTGTCCCACCAAAATCATCAGCCCCCTTCCCCTTAAACGCACACGCACGCTCCCCACCTCGTCCAAATCGAAAACTCACCTCATAAGGACTCTCTAACCCCGTCGCCCTATTACCATTATTCCCACTCGACCCCGAACTCCCACTATTCCTCCCACTCCTCCGCCCCATCCCCGCCTCCTCCGAATTAATCCTCGACATCGCAGGCGTCAGAGGAGGAACCACAATCCTTTTCCCCAAGCTATCGAATTTCGGTGGGTCGGGCAGGATGCTGGCTTTGGAGCGCCGGCGTATTTCGCGTGGGGAGAGGTTCTTGGAGGCGTTTAGGAGGGATATCGCTGCTGGGTGATCCTGTATTCTAGGGTTAGAATGATTGTGGGATCGGAATGGGGACGGGAGAAGGGGGAAGGGCGTGGGGATGTGATTGTGGAGGAGAGGGACGAACGCAGTTGCTGAGACTATCTAGATCGGCCATGATTTGTGCCGCTGAGAGGGTTGGTTTTGGTATTGAGGTGGACATGATGTTTCAATGGCTATGCCAATGCTTGTATGTCTGATCCAAAATTCGTGGTAATGTCTTGTGTAGTGTTTGAGACAAATGGCTGTACGGTAGTTGATGTTCTAGGGTGCTCCAAGCGGAATTGAGGCCGAGTGAAACGTCCCCACCACACAGGTAAGGTGGGGACATCGGGGCCGTCCACTCTTGAACTCTGCTTCCATGGCTTCTCAATCCCACCTTACAGGACGGTTAAATACTGCCTGTCCGCCAATTACCCCTCATCATGACGCTCGTCTTTCGTCGTGGAATTACTTCAATGGCTTCGTTGAAGAAGGCTTCCAAGGTTGTGTGTATCGGGAGAAATTATGCGTATGTTCCACCCACTCTCGGTCTTCCCAGCTGGTCTAAAGGAAGGAAATTGACCGGACGGGTTGAATAGAGACCATGTCACGGAATTGAATAACCAGAGACCGAAACAACCCTTCTTCTTTCTCAAGCCCGCCTCTTCGATCCTCCCTCCTGGCGCTGGACCGGTCATTAGACCGAAGGGCGTGGATTTGCATTATGAAGTCGAATTGGCTTTGATTATAGGGAACCAGGTCAAGAACCTGGAGGCTTCGGATGAAAAGACTGCTTATGATTCCATTGAGAGTTCGCCTCCCCTTTCCAAGTTGCTAAATGGCAGATGCTGATTGGAATAGGCTATGCGCTCAGTATCGACATGACAGCTCGCAATGCCCAGAACGAAGCTAAGAAGAAGGGCCTGCCATGGGATATTGCAAAGGGTTTTGACACTTTTCTCCCGGTCAGCGAAATCATTGCGAAGTCTGCGATTCCGGATCCGCACAATGTCGAGCTTTACCTCACGGTCAACAACGAGCATCGACAAGCGGATAATACGGAGTTGATGCTGTTCCGAATCCCTAGGATCCTGAGCGATATTTCGAAGGTTATGACGCTGGAGAAGGGAGATATTGTGTTGACTGGCACACCAAAGGGAGTAGGACCTGTTGTTCCGGGAGATGTTATGAGAGCTGGTTTGAAGGTTGGCGGAAAGGAGTTGGAGGAGGCAAAGATCGAGGTGGAGGTTGAGGAGTCCACCAGCACATACGAGTACAAGGAGACATAGTTGAATCACGCAAATAGTGTACAATTGGATACCCTTCAAAGGTAGAAATCTTCCAAACTAGCTGCCTCCATCACTCCAAATTCGGATCCTTGATCTCACCCGGCTTCGGCGCAGCCTCTGCCATTACCCCACAGTGCTTGCACTTCCTCCTCTCCTCACTATTCTTAAACTCATTAACAGCCTCTTTAATCTGCGTGCCCAAATCCGTGCAATGGAAACTGGCCTCATCCACAATCTCATGGCAATTCGTGCAATACCAGCGCAGCCGATCTATCGAGCTCTCGGGCCTGTGTTGTTCCAGCACAATGCCCACTGTGTTTGCGAATCGGACGGGGTTGTGGGGTGTGTTGGGAGGTAGGAGGAACATCTCGCCTTCGCCGATGATGATGTCCCTGAATTTGCCTTCGTCGACGACTTTCAGCATCATGGCGCCTTTGTATTGGTAAAACCATTCGGCGGTTTCATTGATGTGGTAGTCGGTACGTGCATTCGGACCTCCTACTATCTGTGTAGGGTTAGATTGGGGTCTCCTTATGCTCAATCGAGAGGATAGCTTACCATAACAGTCACATCTTTATTGTAGACGCAGTAATTGTTGATCGGCGGCTTCAAGAGGTGGGAGTTCTCTTCGAGCCTATGACCCATGTGTTAGAGACATTTTCAATATATGAGCGTATAGCTTACCATTTTGGCATGTTCAGTGGACTTGAAAGCATCTTGACCAGTTTCTTGGAATGTGTGAATTGTTTAGAGAAGTTGATGAGCTATGAATCATGACGGAGTAGATGGATTATTTATCTTGTTGCCCCTCCAAAAACCTGCGGGGGCAACTGATTACATTATTCACTCTCTTACAGGGGTCTTTATCGGAGTTTAGACGCTAAGTCAACTCGCTGAAAGCCTGCCGTACCTGCTAGCCACTATCCGCACATATATCTCAACCTTTTAATCCATCTTATCAACATTCTTCTAGACTATCAGAGACTCTTCCACCTCCGGGATGTCCGCATGGCCTCAAAGTTGAGCTAAATCTCCGTGGACTCATGCTCAAGCGTTGCAGCCGAAGTCAGATTGCCTGAGGAATTCCGAATTTCGCTGCTGGATGTCAGCAAAGGTTGACAATCTCTTGCTTTGCTAAAGGAAATGTAGCATAAGGAGCGACTTTGACTCCATATCATCTCCACATCTACCAGTTCGCATGATAAAGCAAGTGCTGTTCATGGCTCTCCATCAGCGAGGCGAGTCTTTGTCTCCGCCAGTACGGGGCTACCCTCAGCAGAGCTCACGTCTTTTTCCTATTCGATGTGGTTGTTACTAGCTCTTCGTCATTGAAAGTGTCAATGCAAGTAAGAGTTTCCAATCCTGCTTTAAGCATCGGATCTTTGTAACTTCTGATTGTTAACTTCGAATACCTCGGCTCCCAAAGTTGCGCCGTGGCGCGGGAAAGC
This sequence comes from Gamarada debralockiae, assembly GCA_002803225.1. NCBI lineage: Eukaryota > Fungi > Ascomycota > Leotiomycetes > Helotiales > Hyphodiscaceae > Gamarada > Gamarada debralockiae. The sequence continues at coordinate 72,917 of NXFV01000689.1, read as the reverse complement.
TGGGCATTTCTCTGTTCGGAGCAACAACAACTGACAGCCCATGGTATTGCTCGATGGTAATCGAGGGGAAAGTTTCGATATGGGTTTCATCGCTTTCCATTTGCTCAAATCCCTTGAGACTGAAAATCTGTGGAGTTCCTGGAATAGCAGACGAGTGGTAAAACGGCTTGACAATCAGCCTTTACCCATACCAGGGTCCTCTCCACAACACAATCGCTGCGAGGAAAATAAGCTTGTTCTGAAAATGGCATTCTCGTATCATACGCCCATTTTCCAGCCTATTTTTATCCTAACCAACTCAATGGCTCCATTTCTAGCTCCTGCTGTCATACGAAACCTCACGTATTAATCTAGGAGAAGGGCGGCATTGGGGATTCGACCTTTCAGAGGTTGCATGCTGCATAACATCAAAATACTAAGCCACGGGAATTCATCTTCTTCAATTATAGCTGAATACGAACGCCACCGCGCGGGTGGCTGCAGCATCCTCATAGCATTCAATAGAAATGCCCGACTCCTCCATTGCTGTGTCCATATATGCTTGCTGCGAGAGTACAGAGTTTTAGTATATCCGTTCATTCAATGTATTGTTATTTGCCAAATATTGTTGAATTATTCTCTACACTCTTCAGTATCAATTTATCCTGAGCCAAACCCTCGGTCAGCTACTTTCATCAGCCTGCCAAATGTTCCCTATTGCTTGTATTGTTGTCGCAGCTTTATTCGGAGTAAGCCAGATAACTGCAGAACTGGTTCCAATTCATGGCATAGTAGCTGGAGGCCCTCCAAGAGCTCGAGATGCTCCTGCCATTCCCAACGCCATCGTGCAAAGAGAGGGTGGGCATCCCAGAATTTCTGTGAATTTCTTGAAGCTTGCTGATAGACCCTAGGTTGTAATGCAGATAAAGTCCTTAGAGCTCTACGTAACCCGTGAATATCACTTTCCCCTCTCAAGCCGTGCTTTGGTCTAACTTCGTTCTGGACCCGCTCTGTTGAAGCCAGCTCTTTCTGCTCCACCTACTTGCAACCTACCGTCAGTGTGCTCTCCACAGCCACATACAACTATACGACCACTATTACAGACACAATAACGGCAACTACTACTACCAGCACCTTTGGCAACGCGTAAGTTGAGGCAATTACCTCCTTGCACTTTGTAGCAAACTGGCCAACCACCGACTTTAGAGTGGGCACACCCACAGACCTCTGTGTTCCACCCACTCCGACAGCCTCACTGACGTGTGACTATCGAGCAGCTGGATACGGCTATAATCTACTTAGTTCAGCTGCTCCAGTCGATAACGTTACTTGCCACCAGAATTGCCTTCAAAATCCGAAGTGTCTAAGCTTTCAAGTAGAAGGGCCTGATGCGTTTGGCATCAACTTACGTCGCTGCAATCTCTTCAACGTGAGTGTTGCTGGGAATGTAATATATATGCCTTTCGACAATTGGACAATGTATGATCGAGATTGCCCAGGATTGTTGCCTGCGCATCTCCTTGCCAAGCCTTGTTATATTCAATATTGACGCAGCAACTCAAAGGCTGGATGTACAAGTCCTCCACCAGCGGTTAGAAAGCGCGCTGTCATTATTCCACCGTATCTGGCAACTGTCAATGCCAGCAGGATCACCTCGGCATGTAGCTGTTTGATTACATTCCCCGATCCTACTACTACAGAGAGCATTGCGTACTATTCAGCGGAGACGATTACAAAATACGTGCGACTGAAAACTCCCTCACCACGTATGGGTAGTGGCTAATCAGGCATTAGGCTTTTACTACTACGACAGCCACAACTGTTGAGACTGATTACCCAAGGGTTGTGACAGTTTACACCACTGTTACCTGAGTTGGATAGGGTGAAGATACTAGTTGAAGCTTTGGGAACCAAAAATCCCTATCCTTGAAAATAGCTTGCATTGAGAGATACCGCCTGAGTTCGACACGGATTTGATAGCAGGTTTTAGGTTTTCCCAACTTCACATGTAAAACATCAAAATGAAATGAATCAACGTTCTCAAGGTTGGAAGCACATGTTGGTGGCTACATTACCATTTCTCTAGGATGATGAAAAGCCAGATGAGGGCCATCGGACTTCAAAAGGTCACGCCATCACAGCAAGACTCGCGTCCGTTCGTGACAACAATTCTTTCCTTTTTTACATATGGTCTTTCAGATACTTCGTTTACCGTTTTCCAGCGTTTAATGGCAATCTATTGTTTCTCTTGATGGTCTTTTGGTCCGGCCTGTACTCGGAGGTAGCTTCTGCTCGCTTCCCGTTTGTCTCCTTTGGTACCGCAAAATCACCGCCAAAACAAAACGATACAAAATAAAGGTCTAAAAAATCTCTACTCAAGATCTTTAATTATTTGAAGAGAACACACACCTATGTGACTATGTGATCTCTTCCTTTGGGTTCACCATAGCTTCTGTGGCCTTCTCCCGGCTTCCTTATGGTTCAGACTCGGGTTTGAACGAGGGGCGCGTAACTATAACCCAAGCGTTCCTCAGAGTGCTCTAAAGAACGAGTGTATAGCACGGTGACCAAGCGGCGCCAGAGTGTACACCTCTACTGGTCAGTTGGGTTCTTGAAGAATAATTGCTTATTTGGTTTGATAAAGGTATGAAGGAAAGGGGAGGTTATGTGCGGCCACGAGGGTGGCATCGATAAATAAGCGAAAGGGGTCAGTAAGGGTTTGTGCCAACAAAGTTCCAACGTGTCTCAAAGTCCAGTATCCACAGGGCTTAAATCCTTCTCAATGCTTGTTCCGCGGGGGATAAAATCTACAAGCCCGAATCTTCATTCAAAGATTCTGCTGTTACCGTCGCGGAGATTGTCATTTGGCATTGATACCACTCCAGCAGCTCGACCACGTCCGCGACCAACAAGCTCACATATCTTCCAACTTAGTAGAGTTACCATCATCTTCTATCGACCTCTTGTTCGGGCAGTTAGGCAGCTACACCATCTCGAGACATCCCTTCGCACGTTCTGGGGTACGTCGCCATCTTCTATCGAACCGACTACCTCATTTCGATTTGCGACTAACCAGGCATAGGCTCTTCCCATTACTACAAGTAAACTCTCAAGGGCGATTATATAAGCGTTCTTACGATTTGTACTACTGTCACTTGAGTCGGATACCGGTAGTCGTACTACAGTGAGGGTGTTTGCCGAGGCTCACTCGTGGAAGGCTGTTCTACCTAGTGCTGCTCTTCGGGTTCAAGGGGTCGGGAGCTGCTACCAACTTAAGATTTCCTTGTGGAGTAAAATCTCTTTCTTGTCCAAATTTGCATATTATTTCTCGTCTTTTCTTTCCAAAAAACCGTACTTTCATTTGTTGAATCTTTTCCGGGAATTTCGCTTTGAAGTAGGGCTCGGCTGACTCAAACCTTCCATTTAAGGGCGCGAGTCTGCCCCGTTTCTACATAACTCAGGGCCAATAAGAAGTCCAAGTTCATTTCAAATTTGCCTTGCGTATACTCATCACTCTCTGCTCCATTTCAGTCCACTTCTTGATTTCTTTTTGACTCCATGATTCTGTCTACCTGTTTTATTCTTTGTAAATATTGTTTCTGGAGCTATCGCATCTTACACGAAACATCTTCTCGTTTAACTCCAACCTGCAACTTCCCTTTCTTTCAGCGAGCTGCATCTACTTTACTGCCACTCGAGCAATTCCCCTCATTCACATAAGTTGGAGCGCGACGGTTGACCCAAATCACTGCAGCCTCATTTCACAGCACTTGAACAAGGTCCAGGTCGAAGTGGCCAATCCCACCAAGCCGTCTCTTCGTCAGCTATGCAGATCAAAATGGCACCCATCAGAATCACGAACCGTTCCCGGAGATATACAATCCCGGGTGGGCTATTGTTGCGAGAGAGTCGATTATTAGACTACTTCATGGAAGACGTTGTGTTTGTGTCCGTCGACTTCGAAGGAGAAGACAACTTTTTCGACGAGCCCGGTATCCTTCACCCAGTTTCGGTCGGCATCTCTATTTTAGATACACGAGGTCTCGACGCAAAGCGTACGGACATCATATCAACCCAGAATCTGTGCTTTATGAGCCCCAGGCAGTTCAAAGACACTGACAGTCATTTTCTATTTGGAACCTCCGAAATGCTCCCCTTTGTCATTACCAAGGCCGCCCTGCAATCGAAACTCAGCGACTGCCTTTCTCAGCCAGATCGTGAGAACGAAAACCGACCTCGGAAGGTTGTGCTTGTCACTTTTGATGCCCGGGGAGAGGCTGTCATCATGGAACACTTGGGGATAAGACTTACCGACCAGTCTTCTTTAGCTGGCATTCTGGACGTGCAGCTGGAGATTAGGCGGATATTGGGGGTTCCACCGAACAAACGCGAAGATGAACTTTGGGGCTTTATGGAATCTTTGGAAGCTTGCAATTGCTCTTATGGAAATCTCCAGTAAGTGATAAATGAAGCCATTCTCGTCCTATATTCGCCGATTTCATGAGTACTGCTCCGAAATTCTCCTCCGCAAACACTGAGACGGAGTCAGGGCATATCTAGGAACTCATGAGTACCAGCTTGGGTCGATTCTTCGTTTCTTATTGAGCGAATGCTAACTTCGAATTTTTTTTTGACAGTGTCGGTGGCAATGACGCACACTTCAACCTACACCTGTTGCTTTCCCTGACGTCGATCGAATGCAAGCAGCAGGGCCTCTTGTTGACGGAAGCAGAACGTTTCAAACTTTCAATCATCCAGAATCTTTCAGCGAATGCTCTTAAGATCGACAGGGCCTCTGTGCCTGCTTGTTTCGAATACAGAGGAGATATGAATTGGCGAAGGGGTGACTTCACAAAGAGGGCTTTGAGATACATAAGGAACAGCTTGCCAGAGGTACAGGAAGCGCGTCGTGTCCGGCATCTCGCGGAACTTCAGAGAAGGAAAGAAGTGAAGGAACAAAATGAAGATTGGCATGAAAAATTTGAGGGAATCGAGGGCTTCTCGCAATGCTTTGATGGATTTGAATCCGAATAGATTAGAAACATCTGTTAGGTGCAAACAAACTCTCCATGAGGTCGCTGACTCGCTGGAGCTACGGAGCTATAAGTAAGACCTTCTCGTAATGATGGAATTTCCCAATTCTCTTCAAATGCCAGTCCCACATCAAATATTAGCACAAATGCTGTTCGCTGTTCGCTGATAGCTGAGCTGATATCGTTTTAGACATTGATGTTGAACAAAAAGAGAGAGTCAAACAGAAAGATATCACGTGTCGCCCTGAGTCGAGCCGATAAGGTTTGGCCAATCATTAGTGCCCGCTGTCTACGGCTAAGCTACTGTACGAGCGCGTGTTTGAGCATATTACATTATGCGACGCATGATATAAAACAAACCTTAACTTGGATCCCCTCTGTCGAAACTCTGTCCTTGCCTTCATCCCAACTCTCGGGTTCAAACTCCAACTTCTGCATCTCCGAACACCAAGTTCCAACTTACGGCCAGTTCCACACAACACGACATACCAGCTTAAAACCCGCGAGATGGATCACTCACATATGGATCACAGCGGTATGGACCATGGTGGAATGGGACCAATGTGCAACATGAACGTGCGAACTCCCAATTCCAACTCAGAAACCCAGAAGCTAATCTCTTTGTCCTAGATGCTCTTCACCTGGGACACAACCAACCTCTGCATCATTTTCCGCTGGTGGCACATCCAAACGAACGTCGGTCTGATCTTCTCCCTCCTCGGCGTCGTCGCTCTCACTGCAGGCTACGAAGCCATTCGTTCCTTTTCGAGACAATATGAAACTTGGGTAGCGAAGAGACAGGAGGAAGTGCCGAGTAAGCTTTCCTCCCACACCTACCCTACATATACACTGGCGGTTTTGGTTCGGTGATGCGTTTCTTTTCTTGAAAATGTGGAATTGAAAGCTGAGAATTCTATAAATGGAGCTGGAGCTGTTACTGAGAGAACGCCTTTCCTTTCTTGGTCAGGACGCAACCAGGTCCCCAGCAAGACGGCCCCGGCGCATGTTATTAAGGCGCTATTGTACGCGGTTCAGAACTTTTATGCGTTTATGTTGATGTGAGTCCTTCTCTATCCATTGACCCTCCCCTGCAGAAATTGATTGGATACTGATTCGAGGGATAAGGCTACTATTCATGACATACAACGGATGGGTGATGTTGAGCGTAGGAGTTGGAGCATTTGTTGGATATTTGTTATTTGGGTTGAACACGAGCTCGACGAAAGAGTCAGCATGCCATTGAGCATGCGGGTTTACATTTGAGAGTTGGATGAAGTTGAGGATATAGGCACATGCCTTGGCAGATACCCTTTGCATCTTGAGAGGCGTTGGACCAGGCTTCGAGGTTTGTGAGATGATATGAGGGATATGAATCTTGAACTATTCTTCTTGTTTAGATCTACAGCCTTTTGGCGCACCTCCTTTTACCGCATGATGAAACGTAGGTTTGGCCGGGGTGTGTTCGTTGAATTTCAGTCACATGTGCAAGCTCAATTGTGGAATGAAATGATGACTTGATCTCATCTCAACAGACCAAACATTCGAGCGAATTGTTCAGTGACCAGACAGAATTCATCGGTTCATAAGTATCTTATCCTACGTTTTCCAAACACTATTTCCTCCCTTTCTTCCTCCACTCTTTCTCCCTCTCATAAGCCTTACTTTCCCTCCCCTCCTCCCCCTGAATCTCCGCCACAAGCCTCTTATACTTCTTCTCATACGCCGCATCCCTCTCCTTCTTCTCCCTCAACGCTTCTCTCGCAATACTCTTAGCATCCTTCCTCAACTCTCTAATAGCGCCCTTCTTTTCCCTCTTATACTCCTTTTTCAACTTGGAGGCTTCGGTGCGTTCCTTGTCGGGATCGTAGTGTCGGTCTGGGTTGTAGGATTCTTCGAATTTGGGGATCGAGGTCTTGATTGCGAGCGGTCGGTGGTGGTGTAGTTCTAGGGGGCGCCGGGAGAGGTGCGCGTGTTTTAGGAGGCGTTGCAGTTTTTGGGAGAGTTTGGTGATCTTCGCCTGTTGTTTATTAGTTTAGCTTGGTGTGTCGTGGATGGCAGTCAACATACCAGTGTAGCTTCAGAGAGCTTCGATTGACATTTCTTGCTCCCTAGATGCTGGATGATTTTCAATGCTGGCTCGAAAACCTCGGTGAAAGCTGCCTTCCCAGTCCATGTATCTGCAGCTGCATCGAGGAGATCGAGATTTGTCACTAGCAAAGCTACTTTGACAGCTTCTTCCTCCTCAGCTGACAAGTCTTGAGAAACGCAGTCGTAAAAGTTCAGTTTTTTGGGAGAGACAGAACCATCCTCTATCCGCACAGACTTCTTCGGCTCATGGTTTGGGGAACTTCCAGGGAGCTTAGCCAGCTTCGTAGGTGCTAAGGTACAGAGTGTATTTTCGATGAAGCTGATCAGTTCCGGCACATATCGTTTGGATAGCTTTTGGTACTGCAAGCATAACGTACACAGATATGCTCCCCTTGTATAGTCAGATAGTGTCTGGGGGATCTTCAACCCAAGGTATCTTCCCATGCTCAGAACCGCGGGAGTGACGACTTGATGAAAGTGATCGGAAGTTGGAAATATCGTTCCAATGGCCGTGAAAATCATCAAATCTCCTGCCGTCAGGGACAAAGCTCGAGATTCTTGGATCTCCTCTAGGTGGCTGCGGAACGATTTTGCAATCTCGACAGGGAATGTCTTCGCCAATGAGTGGATGTGGCGAATGAGGGTTTCCAAGACTGAGAAAGGAGGTCGACTCGGCTGGTCTGCGAGATACGATATGTGATCGACAAGAGCCGCAGCAAAGTTTCCCAACTTCACTTTGTTCTCGGCCTTGAGTTTTGGGTGGTAAAGTGCTCTGATGCGCTGAACGACGGTAGGTAGATCTAAGAGTACGACTCTCTTTGTCACCTGAAGTAGCTCCTCGTGAGACTCCGGACACTTAAAAGTATAGGCCAAGTCCCCATTCACGCCATTCTCTGTTGGTAATTCCGTTTCTGGATGAGGTGCATTGGCTCCCGTCAGAAATTCTGGCCGTTTGGACTCCTCCTCGGTAAGTAATCCTTTCAGGAACTCGGTATCCTCGTCTTCATCGGCTTCTTCCTCTTCGCCAGACTCTCCCTCCGGTTCATCATCCGAAGGCTCCATATCAGATCCGCTCGCCACGAGATCATCATCTATGAGGAAGTCATCCTCATCATCAATACCCAGTTCAGCCATCGTTGGCCTCGACTGCTTTGATGGTTTGGTTTTGATACCAGAACCTAACCCAAAATCATGCTCATCCATATCCAGATCTTCCTCCTCCATCCCCTTTTCCTCGGCATCTTCCTCACCACTACTCTCCGGCGCGCCTTGCATTCGTCGAAGTCTCTTTGCCTCCAATTCCTGCAATTTTCTCGATTCCTCTGCTATCCTCTCATCCTCCGTCTTCGATCGCTCGGTGGGTTTCGATCGCTTATCTTGAGTCAACTTCTTAACCTGCATATCGTATTCCTTATCAAACTTTGTCTTGTCTTTTCCATTTAAGAGTGCGGCTCGATCTGGATTCATGCCTGGTATTTCAGCTACTTGCGCGGGTTGTGGTCTTGGTGCAATTCCTCGAAGGAGCCCGTGGATATTTGGCAGTTCCTTGTCCAATTCTTCTCGTAAATCTTCGTCATCGTCCTTGGCCGCTTGACGCTCATACTTATGAAGCTTCGACTTGGCAATAAGTTCCTTCATAACCTCCTGCTTCGACTTCTTCCGTTCTGGGAGATCTGCCTCTTTCCCCTCCTCGTCATCTTCAGAGCCAACATCATCGGACCCTCGACGTCGTTTGCGTGATTGGCGCTCCTCATCCGAGGGGTGGTCCTCCGCATCAGATAATTCCAGGTCTTCCTCGTCAAAATCGTCCACAATCGCAGGCCCGTCGAGAGATAGTGATTGACCCATATGCGTAAGTTCTCCTGGCAAATCCTCGCTCTCAAGGTCAAATGCCGAGCTGTTCTTGTGTCGTAATTGCTTTTCTCGTGTGAATCGTTCCAACATTTTCTCTTCCGGTGCCATTCTAGGATCGTTCTCTCCAAAACGTTTGTCCACGATTCCTCCAACCTTATTTCGGCGCCTGATATCAGAATACAACAATTTGTCAAGCTGTGAAAACCATTAGCAGACTGAAGTAAATTTGGAGACCCCAGACATACTCTCTCTTGATCCCGACTGTTCGCAGCACCTGGCCGTCTTATTACACCCTTCCCATTCCTTGATTCTATGCCACTGCTGGTTGTAACTTCGAATTTTGGGCCTTTGGCCGACATCCTATACTCGAACGGATTGAATTGCTCGCGGATTCCAGTGAGAGCGGCGGTCCTGTGGACTCGTTTCTCCTTGTCCGCCCCATTTTGTGCATTTTGTTTCTTCTGCTTCTTGGATTTCTGAGGCCCAACAATACCTTGTTCTCGCAGAGAGGCTTTTAACCTCCTGAGTTGTGAGGGAGGCATTGCATGGAAATGTTGTATTGGGAGCTCGAACTTTTCGAACTTTTTTACTCTATCAGTTTATCGTTCGCCAGAAGTGGAAGCGGTGAGACGCTAGCGTGGGCAATATTTTCTTTGCGATTCAGAGTCGTGTGCCCAAGCTTCTCTCGATTCAACATCCCTACAACGAACTTCGAATTCGAATGTAGTTTTCGACATAATGGCGGGCCTCACGCCTGCGGCTCAGGATCGCCTCTTCTTCCTCGGCATAGGTCTCACTACTTGCGCCGTCATCGGCTTAATGCGACGCATGCTTATCCATTACCAAAAGGCTGCCGTCATACAACAGTCCGAAAGCAAGCCTCAGTATATCACTCAAGAAGTCGAGGACTCCTTGAAGCTCAGCACTCTCGACAAGCTTCTTGATAGCCCCAACTACAGCATCCAGGAAACCACGGCAATCATCATCTGCGAACGAGCACTTCACGATGGATCTACAATTGATGTCCTCCTTCACTATATCACGCGACCAGAGCACGCTCTGAGAGAACAGGGCATCAGGGCTTTGACTATGATGATGAATAGCTGTAAGGACCCTTCTTGAATTTACTTTTGTTCTGGGCTAATACACCTCCGGCATACGTAGCAACTGTGACCTTGATCAGCAAGCCCAAAACCTACGCCGCTCTGGTAAAGTGTCTCGAATACTCGATCACCGACTATGAACACAACGAATATGACCCAGAATGGGATAACTGGCACCTCCGAGACGTGGTCGAACAAGGCTGTTTGTTAATATTGGCCCAGCTGATCGACAAGTTTGGAGTGGAAGGCATAGTCAAGGCTCGATTTGTTGAACGCTGGCTAGTGAAGGAACCTTGGGGTGGCGCAGATGATGATGAGCGGCAACTTAACTTTATGGACTCTCTTACGAAGCGTTTCCGACTGAATGAGCTCTGCCTGCCACTGTTTAGAGACAAAGCAGGGAAAAAGGCATTGGAGGATGCGAAACTTTTGCCCGCTGGCAAAATCATCTACGATGAATCGGAAGTGGATGTTAAGATGACGAATGGAGAAGGAACGGCTGGAGAAGACTTTGAGGGCATGTTCGTTGACAGCAGCAGGCGTCGGAGGGATCAGAGCTCAGAAGAAGAGCATCTTCGAAGAAGGCATAGGGAGGCTATGGTCTTGAACGACGGCACTAGACCTCTTGGGAGAGGTGATATTATTGAACGCGAGAGATGAAGAAGCCCCTATCAGTATTGGTCTAGCTGAAGAAAACAGAATTGACCACACAACGGACGGCGTCCCAGCAGGTCACCAAATCTTATCGTGCGAGCTCCTAGTAGGAACGGGCAAGGCTGAGGAACAGCCACCCGATATGGCACTCCCTTCCCTGAGCGAGATGATCATCGGAGCCATTTAGCGTTCTGTGACAGGATCGGACTTCAAAAGGGCGAAATGGAACCGAAGCACGTGGAAATCCCAAAAGTGGGATTGTGAGTCTAGAAGAAGCTTGTTTTGTCATTGTGTAATTGAACGCATTTGGCAGCCAATGAAAAAAGAATACCCTCCCATCTACATCTAGGCCCGAATAGGTAATTCAAACCGCCAGCGCGTCTTTCTTTTTTGCTTGACGTTCCATCTTTATGCAAGCAAGCAGTGTTGTTGTGTCACCGTTTGAGACTTCCTACTCTGATCCCAATTTCTAACGCAAGCATCCCATTATCAAACTTGGTTTCCTTCACGAGAGGATAAAGATGATTGAGATTTTGGATCGCCGGTAGTCCGGGACACCCAGCGGGTTTCTGGCTGAAGAATTACAGCATGAGTGGTCAGGTGACAAGGTCAAGAGACGGCTGTTGGACCTGTCGCAAACGGTATTCTCTGAAACCTTTGTACAGGGAGCCTACGGTGCTGATGTTAGCAACAGGAAAAAAAAGTGTGATGGGGAACGGCCGATCTGTCGAAACTGCCAGATTTTGAAGGTGCATTGTGAAGGCTATTCGCAAAGAATCCTCTGGGAAGATGCTGAGCCTCGCATTGGGATGCGGAAAAGAGGGCCTGCGAAGAAAAGGCTCCAAACGAGCGGACAAGGGCCGAGTTTTGTGCAATTGGACTTCACGCCCTTACCTTTTGAGGCTGAGGGAGGGGCCATCTGTAACAAAGTCATACAGCCTGGTATAGTCACTTCGGAGACTGCGGCCAACACATCTCTTGTTGAACATGATGTCTGTACAGACAATGGAAGTATCTCCCCTGTGGACTCATGCAAGCAACAACTCCGAAGAGTAAGGCCAGAAGTGTGTGTTGACGATTTACTACCGTCGTCGCCCTTCCGCTTCATATCACCACATCCTTTAGGTCTCACGTCGCTTCAGTCACTGTTTCTGGACCATTACCTCAACAATTTCTCTCTCAAGTATCCGACCTACTTGGACCCTTCAAACCCTTTCCTGTCTACCTTGGTACCCCTAGCGCTGAGGAATAAGACGGTTCTGTGCGCAGTACTGGCCATTGGTGGTATTCAGACCGGACTGGAATGTCGGCTTGATGCGAGAGCCGAGATATTGGCTCTGAAGGGACGTGTGCTGCGAGGATGTCGAATGCTGCTTCAACGTTTCCACCCCTCACTATACGCTGAGTATCATCCAGCAAGACTGCGGAAAGACTTCGAGCTCAGAACCCTTCACGAGCAACTTGGCAACAAACACATACAAGCGGGAAGTGAAGAGGACGACTTGATGCTGTTTGCGGGTGTGATGCTGCTTATGGTGCATGACAAGCTTTCAGGAGAACCTTGCTCTAATTTGAGGCCCCATCTCAAGTTCGCTCAACATTTCGAACAGAGAAATCAACTATATCGTAACTATGATACAAGACGGATCTTTGTTCCCCCGGCGTCAGCTCATTACAAATTTCTACGTAATATCTTTCTCTACAACGACCTTCTAGCTTCCATCGCTTCCGGAAGCTCCACGATTCAAGACTATGGCCAAGACACCGCTGATCCCATGTCAAATGATCCTGAGGGATGTCTCGAAGGAGATAGGTCCTCTATGTTCAAACTAGCGACCAATAGATACTACCTACCTATCCTTCTATCCAGGATTGCGAATGGTAGCAATGAAGTCACGCTTGCGGATATCGAGCGATGGGACGGTAACATGACTTGGTTGCCAAGTTTTTCCTCCACCGGGACAGCTGAAGTCGTCTCAACGATTGAGCTGAAACCACCTTCGGTATCCATCGCGAATGAATCTGAAAATAAACTCATTTCAGAAATCTATCGAAATGCCGCCCGGATCTTTTATTATCAACGACTACGCAATTTCTCAAAGAGACTATTGCACTCGAATATCTACGTCAATGAAGCCGAACCGTCTGTGTGTAGCCGTGTGCCAAGCTACGATTTCCAAATCCAGAATTTCAACTCCATGCTCCTCGCTAATCTTCGATCACTCCCGCTGGGATCAGCATATGACAGCTCCCTCCTATTTCCTATCGGAATTGCTGCGATGGAAATTCACGACATTCGCGACAAGGCGTACGTGCTGTCCAGACTGCAGGTCTTGGAAGAGAGATTCCAGCTAAATCATTTCCGCAAGTTTAGAGAGAAACTCTCTGCGTTTTGGGAGGGCAACGAAAGTCAATTTGTTGGGCAACAGTTTGCTTGTGATGCGATTCTTCTAGGTTGAAAGGCCGCTGATTCATGTGTACTTCATATGAGATTAATCATTTATATGCAGAAGAAAAACTCGCTCAAATTCCATTTCTGCTACTTACTTCGGACAAAGCAAGTTAAACTCAAACCACCATTGCCGGAATCTCGTTCTTCAACAAATCGTCCGAAGGTTCTACCGGTCTCATTTCAAATATCGTCCTCTCCATATACCTCATTTGCTCGGCCATTACCTTTCTCAAAGCTTCCACATCCACAGTCTCGGCTCGACAGAAGCCAAGCTTCCCTTCAGGATCCGTCATCATAACATTCTCCTCGTACTTCTTCTTGAGCTCATCGGCCTCGATGGCAAACCTTTCACTTAGAAGCCGAAGTCGGTATGATGTCCATTGATAGTAGATCTCGCTGAGTTGTGAGATTGTTCGGATGTTCATGTTTGAGGAATCGTCGAAGAGTCGAGGATTGCGAGGGCGGAAGGATGTCACGATTGTGATGCGCTCTTTCATGTTGCCTGCTGGACGTGCGATGTGAGAAACAGAGCGGCCTTGGAGAACCACAGCATGTCCCTTTTCATCCAATGTCAGATGGAGATTTATGTTTTCGGCCTGAGGGGTCTTCTTACCATCTGAGGCGATCGAACTTTCATAGTCGTCCCATCACCCTTCTGCATCTCCGTCTCTCCATCCGTCATAAACTCCGCGTTCGAAAGCATGACCACGCAAACAAAAGGATGTGAGTCCCTATGCCATGGTACAATAGCCTTCTCCACCTCCTCATTCTCCCCTACCCCCCTTTTCTCCTCAAATCCCCTCTTCTCCTCCTCCGTCGGCTCAGGTGGTATGACAGGTGTGTCCCAAACCCCATCTAGTCCGTCATCACCAAGCTGTACATTGGTATGGCAGATCTCGTAGTCTACCACCGGCACAAGGTCGACTCCAGCGATGGAACTGACGATTCCGAGGACTTCGGGAGAAGTCCAGAATTGGTGGATGAAGGGTGCGTAGCGAGGTGCCGCACCACGGACTGCGATATGGAGTTAGCATGTGCTAAAGGAAGAGCACAGATTTTGGACAGAATGAGAAATGAGCGATATCAAAGATGACTTACTTTGGGCGGCGCCAGCGCGTTTGCGCCACAAGCAGTTTGAGAGCACCAGCTTCGAGAAAAGCTCTCTGCGGTGCTCGTGGATGGCGGCTGGTGATAGGAGGGGAAATGGGACTGAGGAGGCGATAGGTGAAATTGGTGATGGAGGGAGATGTATATCCTCGAGAGAAATTATGGAGGAAGGAGGTTGATAGGAGAGGTGTTTGGTAGGATCGAAGAGAGACGAAGAGAAGCTAGGGGGAGACGGTGGACGAGAGATGGAGCCCATGGTGAATGAATGCTTTTGAAGTGTTTGTATTTGAATTTGTGTTAACAGGAGTTTGATGTTTGAAGCGCACAACAGTTTGGCGGGCGAGATCTGTCACTTATATGCTTCATGTAAAGGTTTCTCATTTCAATCCCTGGATCTTGGATACTATTCGAGTAGCTGTCCAGACTTGAACTGCCCTCAACATGTTTTCTGGAATGAAGCCCATCGTCACTTGAACCCACCGTTGGGCGGCAAAGCTATTCTCGTCTGAGATTATTCGAAGCGCCGTTCATTAATTCGACAAGTTTCCCGAAAGGATTCGGGACATCCTATCCACTTTGGAATGTAGAAGGTGGGACTGGAGATTAGGTGTGACGACACAAGTGCATCTCAGCAGAACGCTGCCGGGCTGAGAGAACAATGCATCTGTTCTTGACTTACTACGCAAGCCGGTTACAGCTCCGGACGCTCCATATATACCAAAAAGGAAAACAAACGCAGTGCTGGCTTCCTCTTAGAACCTGTTCAATTCACGATGTCTCCTCTTGTGTTTTCCTCCCAACATGAGGTTGGTCACGGGTTCAGACTAAACCCAATCAAGGGTATTCGGGCCGCCGTGCAGCTCCCCCAATGTACCACTTCAGCAAACCACATGATACGTAACAAGATCCAAAGATCCAAAGAATGAGGAAGGAAATGCGATCTCCTTAAAGCAATAAAGTTTAGATCCTGCATGAACAACTGCCCTCGAACAAATTCTAAGCAGCCTTCAAAGTCTTGCCGCGCCAACCACGGCAGCTCGCGGGCAAGCAAACTATCCTCGTCGCTCATCTTCTTGGCCTGAACACACCTCAAACGGACCTCCAGCTACTTGCTAAGCATTCACTTCTCACGTACCATCTCCCCCTTCTCCTCCATCTCAGTCAACACCCTATCCGCAACTCTAAACGCTTCCATGCCAGCCGGCATCCCGCAATAAGCACTGTAATACCCAAGTCAGCTTTTTAAACTCCAGAAATCTATCTACGACCTAAGACCACCCAGGAATAGACACCAGAAGGAGAAAACTCACCTGGCCTGCAAAAGCGACTCCCGAATCTCAACCTCACTACACCCATTCCTAACCGCACCTCTAACATGCGTCCCCAACTCAATCCACTTCCCCAAAGCCGTCAACATGACCAAATTGAGCAGACTTCTTGTCTTGAGCTCAAGACCTGGTCGGGTCCAAATTGTGCCCCACGCTGATTCCTGTCTGACTCTCAGCCTTGAAAACATCGCATAGCATAAGACAATGCCTGCGATCTGAGGACGAAAATGAATGAAAGAAATCATGGACTACACAAGCAAGAAAATATAAATAAAGGAACAGGGGAAGAAAATGTGAAACATACGGTAGCGAACTGCTGCAACGGCCTCAAAAAATCACTCTTCCCCTTCTGCAAAGCATCCTCCACATAATCCTCCCCAACGACTTTCCTTCTCATTTCCAGTCCCTGAATATACAATGATACGTGTTCGGGCGTATCCATGTTGTTTTCTTTCAGGGTAACTTTTCTCTGAGGCCCTCGTCAGCATAACAAATCATCATTATCTTCGTAAGCGGTCAGACGAGATTCTGGAAGAGAAATAGAGATTAACTAACCGATGCTGCTGTTTCAGCCTCTACTTTCTTCTCGACAGGGTCTCTCGGTGGCCATTCCACATTAGCAGGCCGTAAATGCTCGGTCCCTGGTGGGTACAGATTCGGGTTCCCGGACGTGGGGCCGTATTTTCCGCCGGCTGGGTTGGGCAACATTCTTCAAATCTTAACCCTTATTCCCTTATATCGTCCTTAAACCGTCTCAGTTATCTCAATCGCATTCAATTCAAGTACTTAAATAGAACGCTTTGTAAAGTAATCGAAGTTATAGTGAAAAGGAAATCGCGGAATGCAGCTGACGAAAGCAGTGAAACGAACTCGAAGTTGGCGTCGTTGGGTCTGCGGGGTAAAACGCCACTAGGCGTTACTACCCCAGACTTTGCATGTCGTGGGCCTGCCAATACGAATGATGATACGCTACGGTTGCTTGCTAAGGCCTCTCAAGCCCTGTTCGAGCCACTGGGACTTTATTTGAACGTCTTGCTTTCTTTCCCTTCCTTCGTCCTTCTGTATTCCTCGAGAAATCGCTCCTTCAGCCCTTAAGAATGAGGACGGCATCTTCGATTACACGATTATTCACTAGGGACGAGGAAGAATAGGAGGTGAGTTGGTATTTTCTTGATTCAACGATGGCTATGTGGTAATCTTACAGAAACAAATAAAACTCAGAATCCTAAAATCGGATCTTAAAACACAGCGCAGCGGGGCTGTCAAGGAGGCAAAATCCAAAGTCTACAGCAATCTAACTCTACGGTCCAATAACTCCCTTTTATCCATCTAAGGCTTCTATATGTTCATCTCAAAGGATGGTCGTGTACGGGTATCGGGTGCGGATATTTACGTGTTGGTGGGCTTGAAGGTCATCCTGTTGTTCTCGGACCCCTCAGCGAACGGGACACCGAGCTCGAAGAGCTTGGTGATGACGGCGGCGAAGTCCTTGAAGAAGAGTTCTTCGTCCTTGGCGTACTTCTCGACGTATGCCTTGAAGGACTTGTCGGACACGAGGGCCATGTCGGTGGGAAGCATCATGAGGGACTTGGAGGTCTTGTCTTCGTACTGTTGAAGCTGTCAGTTACGGCCTCGTTCTTGGGGGTGACGGGGCACAAACCTGCTTAGGACCATTCCACTTCTTCCAGCTCCACTTCTCGTTCAAGAGGAGCTTGTAGTATTCGTTGGTAACGACAGTTGGCGAGAAAGTCCATGGGCCCTCGAAACCAGATCGATCAGTGTGGCAACGTCCGAGGGCATGGGCACCGCTCAAAGCGACAATCTCCTGGTCATTGAAACCCATACGTCCGAAGATGGCGCGCAAGTGCTTGTTGCCCTGGGTGGCATCTGGGAGACGCCCATCAGGTGTGCAAGCAGACATGTCCTTATCAAGTCTGCCAGGTCGGTAGGGAATGACTGGGCCTTGCATTTCTTGGATGGCGACGATACCGCTGAGGATCCAGAGGTCGGAGTAGGTTATCCATGGAAACTTCTCTGCAGGCAAAAGTTAGCTTCAATCTTCCAATTGATCGGCGCGGATTACCACATACGCTTAACTGGCTCAAGGAAATCTCTCGCAGCCTTCAATCCAGCGTTGGCACTGTGGTCACCCTCGGGCTGGAATCGCATCGTAGCACCATTGCTACCACCAGTTCCAGTCTTCGCATCATATGTACCACTTGCGTGCCACGCCAATCTCAGGAGCACAGGTCCATACGATCCATCATCGTAATCGTCCTTCTCCTCCAATCTCGACGCCACCTCGTTGTACACCTTCTGGTAGTCCTCGAACTTGGGGGTAAAGACACCCTTGGTTTCGCCGGCGGAGCCTGCAAGGACAGAGCCGTTGCCCTGCGAGTAGAAGTAGTATCCAGCGCTGCCGAGGGCCAGAGCTCCGATACCGAGGTAGAGACCCGAAGAGGAAGACTTGGTGGGCTCAGAGGCGTATCCACGTCGGGATTGCTGGCGGAAAGTCTGTCGTGGCAGAGTGAACGCAGTATTGCGGGTTGAGGTCTTGAAGGCAGAAGCGGAGGGCGTGGATCTGCACGCGGCGCGGGCGAAGGTTCGTGCTGTGGAAGCCATTGTGAAGCTGTTGATCCAACAGATCGATTGCAGAGTGAGAGGGAGTTTTGGTAGCGAAGGGTGGCGTGAGAAGATCGGATTATGATATCTGAACTTTTGTTTGCACGAAAGAAGAAAGTTGAAGGTGAAAAAGAGTGTTGGAGTCAAAAGTGGAAAGCTTACTCCCGAATTACCTTTCTGGCACCACTTCTGCACTTCTGTAACGATTTCTAGCTTGTCGAACTTGCCCGTGCTTTTTTCGCGGCGAGAGAAGCCGACAACGCAAACATGGAAGACGCTGATAAGAAAAATGCTCCACTTTTGTCATCCAATCAGATGTCGTGTAATGAATCGTCTGGGCCGTTCGAAAACATCGTATCTGACAAATGTCGACAAATAACGTCATGAAAAGGGGCAACAGAAAATAAAATTTCTTTGATATTCAGGGTCCCATACGAGGCTGAGACCCCTCATTCAGCATTTCCAGTGATCTTGATGAACTGTTCATGCAGGCGCAAAATGCTGTATTGTAATTGGTCAGTGAAGATCCCCTCTTCTTCATTGGTGCTACCCTAGCCCGATACGGAGTCATGTGAGTGGCAATCAACTCGACGAGGCTGAATGTCTTTGATATTTAAAGTACCTCGTACGTACGTCTTCGGATAGCCTGGTGTTGGAGCTCAAATGCTTAAGTGAAGTAGGTGATTAAGATTCCGGAATGCCGGTTGGGCTTTGGAAGCCCTAAGAATCTGTGCGTGTCCCGAATTCTCTTGTATGTGAAAAGCAACGCATTTTACTGGCGCAATCGAGTGTATCTCTGTTTGCTTGAAATTAAGACCGTTGCACCATTACAAGCACTAACGCCTCAAAATCTTCATTAGCTCATCATTAAATCCCAGTCCATGCCGCAACCTCATCTTGCCTTCGATTGCAGCCATGTTTGCTGTCTGAGTAAGACGAAAGGGCCTTCATGCCGACAAGGTGTCTCTCGTAAACTCTCCCGTCAACTCTCCAACCGGATTCTCGCACAAAGTGCCATCACCAAAAGGTACTTCGGACGGAATACAATCCAATGAAATGAAAAGGCTTCCGGCAGTGAAAGCTGTTGTGGCCCTGCAGCAAGTCAAAAAGTAGAGCTTTACATAGAATGAAGAAAGCCAACTTACGAATTGCAGGGAGTGTAAGTTTCGCCGATAGTCAGAGTGTTGCTTCCATCCCAGAGGTACTCAATGCTGCTGTTGGTGCAGGTAATAGGAGTGGTCGGATTCGAAATGATGTTTGAGGTGCATTCTGTGCGGTAGTTCTCATCCCCGAATATGAAGAAGAGGTTCGATGCGGCGCTGTTACCAGCTGAAGGGGTGAAGATTCCGAATTCTTCGATGGTGAAGGTCGAAGGTGGAGAGCATGTCGTGTCTTTTTTTGTCACAGCGGGGAGAGCTGAGGAAAAGGCTGACACAGTCAGGACGAGGAAGGTGAGGGTGAACATGCTTGCTTTTCTTGCAGAAAGTTGAATTGTTGGAGGTTGATGGAGGTGTTGATGGAGGTTAAGCGATTGATAAATGTCACTCGGGCGACGTGTGACGTAGTTCGTCGATTGTTTTGGAAGTCAGTACTGAAAGAGTGTTGAAGATAGAGGAGAGGGAGGAGGTCTTAGCGACTTTATACTTCATGGAGAAACACTGGGCCCCAAGGCGGCACATGCTCGAAGCTTGATCTAACTGCACATGGCACTTGAGTACCGTTAGGGTAAGTTCAGCCTAATGAACTAGGACAATGCAACCAATGAATACACGGCTAAGTTTCCGATCAAATTGAAGCTCAACATTGTTCAGCAGAATTAGCACTGTGCCACGCCGTGAAGCTGACAGGTACAAGGACAATAACGTCGAAGCAGAGTACATTTGGGAGGGTTATAAATTATCACCTGCAGCCAATCAGGTAAATCTTTATTGACAACCCAGGGAGGACATACACCTTGTACGCCGAAATCTGGAGCTGAATGATAGTGAGGTACCGCATGACGTTAGTTAGCCTCGTGTTAAGAAGACCACCGGTAGCTTGCAGCACGTATTCGGTGGAATTTCGTACATAGAACAAAAATAGAAAAGAAATTGTTGAAAATGGGACGACCAGTAAAGAGATAATGTTGTTCCATGAGGCTTTTGAGAAACTTTTCAGGGCGGGAAGAAAGTGCCATGTATTGGACTGCAAGATTCCAGCCAGCATTCTTGCGGCTGATGAGAGGCACAGGTACAGTCAGAGCACGAGACGAACGTCGCGATTCGCAGGGAAATGAATACCTAGATAGGGGTATTGGATCCAGTAACGATAAAAGTTTGCCTCCATATTCTCATATGCATTCGCAGGCTAATGGGCTGAATCAATTTGCCATGTGAAAGATCTGGATTTTGGATGCGACTTCGAAGAGGACCGGCTGTCGAGTTCCTCCAAGCCGCCAAGCCACTAGCAGCTCGCCTAATTTGCAACCACGTGACCCACGAAAAAGTCGCCAAACCTCTCCACCTCGAAATCGAGCCTCGAACTTTTCCACCCTCACGACAAACCACCACGACAACGCAACGCCATCACCAACAATGGCAGCAGAACGCAAGGAACGCACCGGCCTGACCGTCGGTCTTAACAAGGGTCACGTATGAACCCCCAGCCCGTCTCACCTCTTGGAGGATCTTCTCATTTCTGAAGATGGACTCAACGGGCTAACGCAATCTCTTCATCCATATAGAAAACCGAGGCCAGAGTCGTCAAGCCACGAGTCAGCAGAACTAAGGGCCACTTGAGCAAGCGCACTCAATTTGTTAGGGAGATCGTTAAGGAGGTTTCTGGGTACGTCGCTCTGAGGGAGAGGAGTTGGTTAATGGAGAGATTGGGGCTAACATTTGGATTGAATAGTCTTGCACCATACGAGCGTCGTGTTATCGAACTCCTCCGAAACTCCAAGGATAAGCGTGCCCGTAAGCTGGCGAAGAAGAGGGTATGTTCCTGGCCCTCCACCCATCGCATGAAGACTTGAGGACTGACAATGGGTGAAATAGCTCGGTACTTTCGGTCGCGCCAAGGCGAAGGTCGACGAGTTGCAGCGTGTCATTGCCGAGTCGAGACGTGCCGGTCACTAAGCGTTTCGCATTCCTTTCGGTACCTCTGCATGGATGGGAAGATGGAGTTGTACATGAATCAAAATGGAAGGATTTTCATGGATGATACCTTTGGGATGCTAGCCTCATGATAGCTAGCGACATCTGCTTGGGAATGCGTCGAGACAATGAACAACTTCAAGATCATATTTTGGAATGTTGCTTTTAACTGTGATTGATTTCTACGCCGTGGTGATAACAGTCTCAAATAATAGTGATTCTACCAATGAATGCCAAAGCCATAGCAGAACTCCTCGCTATGATACCCGTCCGTACCTGCAAATGCCGAACAATACTCATACCACCACCAAAGCCATCTGAAACTCCATGTCATGCTTCGTCAAACACCAAGTAATCTACTCATTTCTTCGAGAATCCTTTCAACCACTTGGGCATCCCTTTGCCCTTAACAGCTCCCCCATCAGAATTCTCCTTTCCCTTTCCTTTGTCAACAGTCGACGGTGCTTCTTCATCCTTCGTCTCCACTGCTGCAACCTCAGGGACGGTGACCTGTTGTGCCTTCTCGGCATACTTCTCTTTCAGAGTTGGCGCAATTCGTGCACTCTCACTCGCACCATCCTCCCAAACGAGATTAACCACTACCCTTCCCTCCAAGCCCAGGTCTTTAATTAGCTTCTTCTTCGAGTTCTTCTCATCTTTCGGAACCGTCTTGGGTCCTCTGTCGCTCCAAACCAACTTGAAAGGTTGGTCTTCAGCTACAATCACCTTCGAAACCCAGTCGTAGAGCTCTGCAGCTGTCTCATCTGCACTGAAAGGAGCGATGAGGGTACTCTGATCCGGGAATCGGAGCTTGATTGAGACTTTCTTCATAGATGACAGTCTTGCCGCTTTGTCCTTCTCAACCTGCTCAGCCTCAGCGTCAGATAACAGTCGTTTGTTTTGAGACTCATTAAGGAGTCTTGACTGGTGAAGCTTGGCGTGGGCGACGGTGGGTTCATAGTCGTCTTCATTGTGGGGTTGAAGAGCGGCTTTGGGGACGTCTGACGAAGGAGCCGCATAGACGGAAATAGGGCGCTGGTCGGGTCCAAGAACACCCTCCTCTGGTGTTACTGGTGTAGGACGCTTTGATGGTGTGACCAGTGATGAAGATTCTCCCGCAACTCCAGAGTCGGCGGATTGATCCTTCATATCAGTATCCTCTCCTGAAGGTTCTGCGGAAGACATTCTCGCAATTGCTTCCGTGACTCCTGCTGCAGGGGCCCCTTCCGAGCTTGTACCAGCAGACGCAACCTTCTCCTCTTCCTTGAAGTATTGTCCAATCTCGGCCATAGCTTCCTCAAGAGGTTGCTCTGTCTTCTTGAAGTTCAACTTGATCAGAACACTTCCGCCATTTATGCCAATTTGTGCGAGTGTCTTCTGCAAGTCCCCAAATGTTGACAGCTCTCGACCAACAACATTCAGAGTTGGCATCTCATAAACGATCCGTCCAGCTCCAGAGGCTCCATTCGCAACCTCCGCAACTCCTCGGCCAGTGAAATTCAAATTGCTTCCTTCGCTCCCCTCGAACTTTCGTAATATCCGCCACATGGTTGTATCACTTGGCACTTTATCCGTCAATCTCCTGCCCGGACCTGAGGGATCAGGTATTTGTAAAGCGACCGAGACAACGGAGGGTGACTTGGAACCAACGACGAGCTCGAGCTTCGCGCCGGAAGAGAGGCCTGTTTGCCGAAAGGTCAGGGAGAGATCTATGGGTTTGGTTTTGTTCCTGCAGCTGTTAGACATGTTTTCCAATAGGCGCTAGAAGCTTACTTGAGGCCATAGTTGCTAGAGTTGAAATTAAACTTCTTGCAGGCATCCGCAAGTACATCTGCCATATAAGTCGCTGGCGTAACTTTGACCTTGGCGTTTCGAAAGCTGCTGTCAACGACCACGACGTGGGCTGCCATGGGGGGCGCAGAACGTCTTCAGTCGGTTTGGCTTTTTGAGCTAGAGGTATCTCCTCCAGATAGTAAAGAGTGAGGTCTCGGGTCCGCAGAAGTTTTTAACTTCAAACGTGGTGGTGCTTGACTTCCAACTTCTGTCTGCTTCGTTGGAATTTGTAAGGAAGAGAGGGTGTGGCGGGGTGTTGAAGTTGAGGAAAGAAAGGATGGCAAATGCTTGAAGAATATGAGCGTTCCAGTCCAAAGCACGCTTCTAAGAAATCAAACTTCTGGTCTATGCAAGTAGGAATCGAACGAAATTCTGGATTCCTCTTATGATGGCGCGCAAAAGTGTATATTGAATTGTCGATCTTGCGCATCCATTCGGTGCCTGACATAATTCGAAGCACAGACCACCTTGAGCTTCTGAGGCGGACGCGACAGCCGTGTCTACCTTGCATCGTGACCTTCTCAGAGTATCAAACACTTCATCTTCACGACACAATCATCTGCGAAGCTCTTTGAATATCTAAAAGAGCTCTCGGAATCTTCCATTCCCTCTCAAGATCTCTACCTCAATCCGAAATCCATCACAATGGTAATCATTCCCTGCCCTTCAACAACCAGAATGCCAGCCAGCTAACCCTTCCATCTCCAGAGCTCCCCATTCTCCATCAGTACGAATCTTACCCTCCCTACCGCCCTCCATGCATCATTCTAACCTTGCCTTCAGATGGCGGCGCCTGCGTAGCAATGGTAGGCAAAGACTGCGTCGCCATAGCCTGCGACCTTCGCCTTGGTCTCCAATCCCTCACCGTCTCCAACAACTTCCCCAAAATCTTCTCCTACGGCGACGTCTACCTGGGTCTCACGGGCCTCGCCACAGACGTAAACACCGTCTCCGATCTCTTCCGCTATAAAGTCAACATGTACCGTCTCCGCGAGGAACGCAACATCTCGCCTTCCACCATGGCCAATCTCGTCTCCTCCACATTGTATGAAAGACGGTTCGGTCCTTTCTTTGTGAGCCCGGTGGTTGCGGGGATTGATCAGAAGACTGGCAAGCCGTTTATTTGTGGGTTCGATAGTATTGGGTGCATTGATTTTGCGAAGGATTTTATTGTGTCTGGGACGGCGAGTGATCAGTTGTTTGGTACTTGTGAGGGACTGTGGGAGCCGGATTTGGTATTTTCTCTCCTCTGTGCTGATTACGTGTTATGGGAGATGCTAATGTGTGAGTTGCAGGCACCAGAAGACCTTTTCGAGACCATATCACAGGCGTTACTGAATGCGGTGGACAGAGATGCGTTGTCAGGATGGGGAGCACACGTATACATCATCGAGAAGGACAAGGTCACGAAGCGATTACTGAAGGGCAGACAAGATTAGAGAGTTATTGGTGGAGAGGGCATGGGATTCGAGATAGAGCTGAGATGTGTGGAGGCAGCCCCATCTTGTGTACCAATAGATCTGGCATAAAGCTTGATGGCAAAACGGACACGACATGATATTACAAATGCAGTTGCAAGTATCCCAAAGTATCCTTATTCTCTCAAAACAGCAAAATCAACCACCTAGGATAGTGCATTTAACTGCTCTGTCCACAGCAAGAAGTATCCGATGGTGAATGTCGATATATTCCTTCCACTCTCATAAAGGAAATTGGCAGTCAAGATGACTGCTATCTAGCTTTGTTTTTTAACTCAAGCCTCTGCACGCTCTCGGCGTCTCAACGGTCGTAGTGACAACATTTCCCTGCCCCCAAATGTGGCCTGAGAGCATGAGCTCAGCGAGATTGTTGATCAGATTGTAAATAGCCAGGTCTTCCTCTACTACATGACCATATCTGCTAGCAACGTATTGTACAGCAACCAAGACACAGGAAGCGGATTTGGAGCAAGCATAAATTTTTCTGTGTGGTGCGATGGAGATGGCGGATTCCGAAGGATTACTCAATTGATATAACGAGGGGCACAATCAACACTTTCTACTCGGACTATTCGTGTTGGGGAGAGCTGCTGATGGATTTGGCCATCGAAATGAGGATGATGGTGAGAATGTGAAAGGAGTCTTGTTAAAGTGGTACGATGCAAACATACACACAGTGAGAAGGCTGTTCGACAACGAAAAAGGCGACTAATGATCGGCAGTGGGCAACTAACAACGGGATTAGCTCACTTGTAATGCTGCGGCAATGGGCGTACAGCTTTGAAGGTTTAGATTGTATTACGACCAATTTAAGAACTTCGGCCTCAACTATCTCTATACGTCATGGAGAAACAGATGGCAAGGACAGCATATGGCACAATCAATGAGATGGCTCGGCTGACTGTGCAATTTCTTTTGCTTTGAGGCTAGGTAAAGCACATTTATGCGGATCTAGTATCTACTTGTCTACTAATGTACACCTTTAAGGTTCTCCTTTCCAACGACCTATTCCTTCTTGGGTCTTGGCTCTATGCTTGTTGTCTTCTGGATGAAGAGCTGTCTCTCGATGAATTTTAGTACTTCGTCAATGAGGCTACAATTCCATTAGCACAGATCTTACACAAGCCGATATGGGATGTGGAACTTACATGACTGGAGCACTGATCACGAGAACGGCCTGCCACTCATTCCAGTTCAAAGGAAGAATGGAGAACAAGCTCTGCAAAAACGGGATGTAAAGCAGAGCGAAGTGGAGAGCCATTGAGAGGGAGATGGCGTACACGAGCATCATGTTCTCCCACAGAGGAAGAGTGAGGAGCGACTCGCTAGATGATAGGGCGTTCATGGCGTTGAGCATCTCGATAACAACCAGGATTGACAGGGAGACGGTAGAAGCCGACTTCGCCATATCATTCGAGAACATTTGGCAGCCAATCTCTGAAAACTGGGAAGAGCAGCGATGGAAGTGGGAGAGTTGCCAGAAAGTAATCTGGGGTCCCTCGGAGTTGTACATGAACCACCATGCGTAGCCTGCGACGGTAGCGAGACCAACGTAGACACCGATGACCATGTAACGGAAAAAGAGCCAGCCGCCAATGAGGGCCTCGTCACGCTTTCTTGGTTGTCTTCTCATGACATCGTGGTCAGGAGGGTTGAAGGACAGAGCGGTAGCGGGAAGACCATCGGTGACGAGATTGACCCAGAGGAGTTGGACAGGAATAAGAGCTTCTGGCATGCCAACCGCTGCGGTCAAGAAGATCGAAACGACTTCTCCAATATTGGATGAAATCAGATATCGGATGAATTGCTGGGTGTTGTTGTAGATGGAACGACCTTCCTCGATGGCGACCTCAATCGTGGCGAAGTTGTCATCGGCAAGCACCATATCAGCGGCTAGTTTCGAGACGTCAGTTCCGGAGCCCATTGCAACCCCAATGTCGGCTTTCTTCAAGGCGGGAGCATCGTTGACACCGTCACCAGTCATGGCCACAACTTCTCCAGCTGATTGCAGAAGATCGACGAGCTTCGACTTGTGGCTAGGCTCAACTCGGGAGAATAGAGATGCCTTCTTGGCAGCTGCCAATTGCTCGCTGTCGCTGAGGTTATCAAACTCCCTTCCAGTGTAGCTTTTTCCTCTCAGGTCTTCGTATTCGCTGAAGACGCCGATTTGGCGACATATGGTCTCGGCGGTGTTACGGTTATCACCAGTGATGACGATGACTCGGATGCCAGCTTCCTTGCACTTTCTGATAGATCCGGCAACCTCAGGACGAGGAGGATCAAGCATACCAACAAGACCAAGGAGAGTGAGGTTTTGCTCGAGTTGAGAATATTCCGAGGTTGTCTTGGCCTTCTTCAGGAGAGGGTTCGATCCGACATCTTCCAAGCTTGCCAGAGCAATCACACGGAGACCTCTGTTACCGTAGTCCACAACTTCCTTCAACAGAAGCTCAGAGTGAGCCTTAGACATGGGCACCTTCTTGCCATTGGCTCCAACCAGGGTGTGAGTGCAGCGGTCGATGATGCTTTCCGGAGCACCCTTAACAAGGAGTCTTTGCTTGTCACTGCCTCCAACAAGCACTGACATGCTCTTTCTGTCTCTGGAGAATTCGTAGGTTGCAAGGCGTGGGCTTCTCTTTTCATACCAGGAGCTGGCAAGATGAAGACAGTCCTGGGCTGCAACGCTAGCCCTTCTTTCATTTTGAGTAGAGTCCTGGGTGCCAATTTTCTCAACCAAGACACGGAGAGCTCCTTCTGTAGGTTCGCCGACGTTCGAGTAGGTACCAGATTTCGAATCCAGAGCAAGCTGAGCTTCATTACAGAGGGCAGCGACTTCAGCCATTTGAAAGACAGTGTCAGACTTCTTGGCCACATCGGTAACTACTGAACCGTTTGCCTTGATGCTGCCTTGGGGAGAATATGTCGTGCCCTCAACATCCAGTTCTTCCAAATCGTTACCAGCCTCGTTGATGTAAACAATCTTGTTGACGCTCATTTGGTTGGTTGTCAGAGTACCGGTTTTGTCGGAGCAAATGACGCTACAGCTTCCGAGGGTCTCTACAGATGGCAAGCTTCGAACAACAGCATTCTTTGCGGCCATTTTTCTTGTACCGAGAGCAAGACATGTTGTAATAACCACAGCCAAACCTTCGGGAATAGCCGCAACTCCAAGAGAAACGGCGATCTTGAGGTAGTAAATAGCACCCTTTGCCCAGCTTCCGTGACTTGGGTCATTAAAATGCGGGATGTTGATAAGCCAGACCACAATGCAGATCACCGAAATGACCTTGGCCAAAGTGTCCCCGAAATCATTGAGTTTTTGCTTCAGTGGTGTTGGCTCCGAGATCTGTGCTGTAATACTCTCGTGGATATCGCCAATAGCTGTAGAAGAGCCAGTAAGAACCACAATTGCTGTGGCATGTCCCGTAACAACAGTTGTACCAGAGAAAAGAGTGTTGATCTGATCCTGCTTCACAGCCTGTAAATCCTTGACCGCAATAGTATCCTTTCCAACGCTTTCACTCTCTCCAGTGAGAATGGCTTGGTTGACTGCAAAAGAGTTGCTCTGGATAGCAAGAACTCTGCAATCTGCAGGTATTCTGTCTCCCACCGCAATCGTGATGATGTCTCCTGGAACCAATTCTTCCGCTCGAATTCGGGAAACGTGTCCATTTCGAATGACCTTTGCCTCGTTCGCTGAGTATTCCTGAAGTGCAGCAATAGCTTTCTCTGCGCTGCTCTCTTGTGAAACACCGACGACCGCGTTGAGGATTAAAATCGTGAGAATCTGCAAAATGTCAGTAAGAATTATGGGATGTTCTGGGAGGAAATAAACATACAACTGCCGGATCTACAAAAGCGGCCCAACCGCCGCCTTCCTCGAAAAGAGCTAAAACGAATGAAATCGCCGCAGACCCCAAGAGGATGATAACAAGCTGGTCCTTAAACTGCTCGAGGATGAGCTCCCAGATGGGAGTAGGGGGCTCTTCTGCGATTGCTGTTGGGCTGTCAGTTTGTGTGCTGTTCGGCGCGGCGCAAAGGCAATCCTACCATTTCTACCATACTTTTCTCTTGATGCTTTCACTTGTGCCTCTGTAAGACCTTGAGTTTCAGAAACCGAGAAGAACTTCAAGACCTCAGAGGTCGTTTTGGTGTATGCGTTTTCCATTTTGCTGTGGGGCAATTTGAGGTGGGACTGTATAGTTGACGGCCACAGATTTAATCTGGACAGATCATTTAAGGCAGAAACGATCCTTGCAGGAGAACGTCGTAAAAGAAGTGGCAATTTGTTTGAGGGTGGAAGAGAGAAGAGGAAGAAATCCTCAAGAGAATCTAGAGTTTTTATCTAGGAAGTTACTGCTTGGTAAGTGATAAAGGTGCCTCCTCCCACTTTGGACAGGGTGTCTTCTATTCGTAGCTCTCCACCTATGATTCGCCCAACCTTTTTCCAGCCTCCGCCAAGGGGCAGAAACGCATTGGGTTACATAAGCGGCCCCAGTCACGCCTCTCGAACTTCTTTTTGATTGGATTCGATTAGAAGTTTGTCTTTTTCAAAGCGTCTGGAGAGAGCACGGTGTCGACATGCCTTGAGCAGTGATGCTACCCCAGATTCCCATCTCGTGGTGGGATAGCTCTCCGGGATGGGTCCCCATAACACCAGCCAACCAGAAAGCTTCAGATCAGCCCAAAGTTCCAAAACAAAGGGTATTTCTCCGAATCAGACTCAGATATTGCATGAGTAGTACCAGAAATAAGCAGGTACGGACGATGAAGGCTCTTACTGCATACAGCTTTGCAATGGATGCGTATCAGGGACAACATCTTGAATTCTTGTGCAACATTGGCTTGATCAAAGGCCCCTCACTGGCTCTTCGATCGTGCCCTCCTCAGTCCTAAACAATAAGAAGGCGTACTGATACTTGAATCTAGGGAGAGGGTCAGGGGCTGTAGCGAGCTTTGGCACGTTGATACTGTACTAACACTCCCTATAAGATCTGGGCTGATTCTGGGCTAATCAATGATCCCTCTACTGTTTGATCGGATTTGTGGCAGTGGAAGTTTGCCGCCAACTTTCTTGGACGGCCCGGCTCTTTCGCCGCCTTCGTTACACAACAACCAAGTCCCCCTCTGCACTCGTTGGGCAAATCACATTCACATGTCATTGGTTGGCCACCCTTCTGCCAGCACATGCCACGAAATGAATCCTTGCGAACCACAAGGCAGATCAAATATGATAAGGGGAGTGTTGTTTTGTGATTCACTGTCCATTCACACGCAACAGAGGGATCATTCGAGGGACAGTGATCCATTTCAGGCTTCCAGTCAAATGACGTGACATTGTAAATACATCATAACAATCCATTTTAAAGCCTCAAATGTGACCTTTTGGATCGAGATGCGTTGTTGTCCTGGTTGTTGAGCCACGAGCCTAGTAATGAGAGAACATTCTCAGTTTTCGACTCGGATACTTAGTGAATAGAAGTTATATAGATTCACCTCGCAGTTCGTGGCATCTCCCGCTGTCAACCTCATATTCACTTGTGTTTGTTGAGACCAATCTGCGGACTCGCTTATTTAAGAAAGAGCCGTCTGCCTCAGTCACATATCTGACCCATAAACTTGGACTTGAGTACAACCACGAGACCTTTGAACAACACCTCTGACAACAACGCCTCCCATCGAACTGAAATCCTCCCCCATCTACCACTCTTCATCTCCAAAAACGATCCCGAACAAACCGCAAGAATGACTACTGAGGTAAGTCTGAATCCCTTCCCCTCCACGTCACTTTCCGTGTTGATTTGAACCCCCTCCTGCCGCTTGACGCTTATCGACCGCGTTTCCAACGTCACTCTTCTTGCTTATCAACATTCATGAGAACATTGCTAACCGTTGTATTCTTTCTAGCGTGAAAGGTACGATCAAATCGACTTTCGCGACGCATGCGCCTATCCGTTCTCTATGCTAACTTCCACACAGCAAGACCTTCCTCGCGCGGCTCTGCGAGCAGGCTGAGCGTTACGATGAGATGGTTACATACATGAAAGAGGTTGCCAAGGTACGCAACGCGTTGGACATATCTGGTTCTGATAATATTGGCTGCGAAAGTTCACGACTGACCATCTATGATACAGTTGGGCGGAGAGCTTACCGTCGATGAGCGAAACCTTCTATCTGTTGCCTACAAGAACGTCGTCGGTACCAGACGTGCTTCCTGGCGCATTATCTCCTCAATTGAGCAGAAGGAGGAGTCCAAGGGCACCGACAAGCACGTTGAGACCATCCGAAACTACCGTCAAAAGATTGAGACCGAACTCGAGAAGGTCTGCCAGGATGTCCTCGATGTCTTGGATGAGTCCTTGATCCCAAAGGCCGAGTCTGGCGAGTCTAAGGTCTTCTACCACAAGATGTACGTCTTATCGCTGATAAGCTGTTTTCCCCGACCTCATACAACGATTTGCGCATCTATTAACACTGTTCTCGCAATGCAGGAAGGGTGATTATCACCGCTACTTGGCCGAGTTTGCTTCCGGCGAGAAGCGCAAGGTTGCTGCCACTGCCGCCCATGAGGCCTACAAGGTTTGTGTCGAATCCAGGTTCCCGGCGAATGCTGCTGACGTTTTATTCTCCAGAACGCTACCGATGTTGCCCAAACCGAGCTCACCCCAACCCACCCCATCCGCCTTGGCTTGGCCCTCAACTTCTCTGTTTTCTATTACGAGATCTTGAACTCCCCCGACCGTGCATGCCATCTTGCCAAGCAAGCTTTCGATGATGCCATTGCTGAGCTCGACTCATTGTCCGAGGAATCCTACCGTGACAGCACACTCATCATGCAACTGCTCCGCGACAACCTCACCCTCTGGACTTCTTCGGATAGCGGAGAGGCCGACGCTGCTGCTGCTGAGGCACCCAAGGAGACCGATAAGGCTGAGGAGACCAAGGCAGAGGAGCCAAAGACAGAAGCTGCGCCCGCCACTGAATCTTAGATCTCTCACTCTCGGTTCTCCTCGTCTCTTTTTCATACACTTTCTGATCTTGCTGGAGTAGCTGATATACCTGGCTGGCTTGTTGGGTGATCTCAGCATATGTAGGGGATGGGAGTTGATATGAAAAGCAGATCGAGTGCGACTTTGCGAATTCGTGCTATTTGCGAATACACCATCCTGCGTCTACTTGATGATCATATTTCCTTTCTGGTTGCGTTGTTTTCTCTTGCCTGCGATATTTCTTCACGGTCATTGACGAGCGGATGGGCCTTCAATAAGCCACTGAAGCGGGCGTCATTGATACTTGGAATGCATTTCACACAAGGGCCTCGACGGCATGTAGCTTCTTAGGGAGATGGATTCGTCAAAGGGTACTCTTGAGTCTCTCTATTTGCAATGCACGTTTCGTTGCGCTATGGTGGATGTTTTCTGACATTCCACTTGTGTTATCATAGCGAATAGCCTCTCACACCTTTTGCACTGCACTTCAGTAGTATAAAGGTCTACAAATGCACCCCACTACACAAATGTCTCACTTTAATTGTGATTTCCTATGAAATTTATTAGCCGGATTCTTGAAACATACATCAAAGAACATACCGATATTACGCTCTTGTAGGCGTTGCCCTCGTCCTGGATATTCCACCCTCATAGCCGTCCTCCTCAGGCGCGGCCTGAGCCCCAACTTCCTCTACATCTCATCGAATATCCGAACCGCCGCGAATCTGAAGCTGGTGACTTGCAACTCAGATCACCTCTCATGTAGCCGCCTGGCGCACCCCCTTAACTTCATCCTGCACCTTCTTCTCACCATCCCCACACCCACGATTCAGCAACAGCTCCGCACGATCCAACCTCCCATCTGCACTTCCCATACTACCCAGATACATACTCTCCCCCGCACCCTCCTCCCAGTCATCGCCCCTCCTCTCCAACCCCGTATTTCCCTCATACATCTTCGTAGCACTGCCCTCCTTCCCACTATGCAAGCTCTCACTAATCGTACTCTTCCTCTTAAACACCTTACTCGCAGCCCGCGACAATCGGCCTGTATTTTCTTTGATATTTAAGTCTGGAGGGGGAGTGGTCGTTCTATTGCCGACATTGCAGTAGCAATTGACTTCGTCGCGCCAAGTCTCGATGCGGCTCGAGTCTGAGCGGCGGATTGGTGCAGGCTGGGTTTGGCTGCTGCGCAGGAGATTGTTTTTGCTAAGCATTGTGCTCGTGGGTTCGATGGTTCCTCGCATTGTGGCTCGCAACGGCATGAGGAAGAGATTTTGGGAGAATTTTTGAGGTGGGGATTTGAGTTTCGTTTCTGAGGAGAAGCTGAGAAAATGGAGGTCGGGGGTTTGTCGCAGGTCCGATGACGTGCAGATGCCAGAAGTGGATTTAAACCTTGCTTTTTGGGAGTGGGTTGGGCGCGTGAATGCGATAGATTTGAGGATGGCGAGGAGGGGTCAATTGAGTGCTTTGCAGAGGAGATGTGAGAAGGAAGGAGGGGCTGAGTGAGGAAACTGGAAATATGCTGGTTAAATGACGAGCAGGCTACCAGCCCCAGCTTGATCATCAAGGGGGCAAGGAGGAGCCGACTTCCGGTTCAAGTATCGCGTCCCAAGAAACGTGATATTTTTTGTCCTTTTTCTGACGAGATTTTTGGTCATCTTATCGTAACTGTTTGTGACTTTGGCTATATCAGCACAAGGGAGAGTTGTCGGGGTTCTCGACGTATGAATATGCATGGCAGATCGTGGCGCATCTTACTTTGCAGTTTGTGTGGCACTGCATTCAGGAACCGTGTGGTCAGTGGTGAGTCAGATGCTTAGAATAGTTCTACAGCGTGGAATATTAGACTTTGGTCAACAGATCGATCTGTAATTGGATTCATTGAAGCGCTTTTGAAGAGGGTTCCTGTGGACAGGCTAAATTGGTTCTGTAAGTAGGTAAGCGCAGTCAAGGATACTGGTGTAAAATATCAATCCAGAAGGGAAGAGTATGCTATCAGGGTGCGAATTTTCGAAAAACTCTTGTTAATCTATCCTCTGGATTGAGGAGGGAAGAGTAGTGCTTGAATCGTTTAATTCAAATGAAGAAGAGGAAAGGAAAGACATGGTCATTCGAATTGAATGCAAGAGGATGCGTTCAGCCCAAAGCCAATCTGGTACAACTCGCCATCGTCTCATAGTCAACCTGTAGTTCGTAACCCTTCGGTAATTCCTATCTGAAGATTGATTGATTGACTTGATATGTCGAAGGTAACCTTAAATCTTGTCAGTGGGAAAATAGTTGGGAGCTCCCGCATTTGGCGCTTCCTGCTTCTCACACCCACTCAAATGGCCTCGCTTGACTGCGGGTATCGTGAAGGGCAAGGGTAACCGACTCTCCAATATCAACATATGGGATAAATAATCATATGATATTGTCTGATCCTCTGCATATCATTGTGCCAGCCAAAATCCACTTGCAATCGACTCTTCTCGCAGCCAGGCTCTCCTTCGATCAAGTAAGTTCTGATTGTACCATTCTCACCTAAACTTCCATTTGCATCCACCTGCGCATGGGCACCCGCTGGATCTCATACCCTTGTTTGATATACCTTGTCACTTCGAAATGGTTCATTGGGATTGAACGACTCATTCTATCTTCTCTCCTCTATGAGGGGGATGAAAACGCTATCGTACAAGCTTTCGAGTATCCGATGCACGTCAAGGCAACTTGGCTCTCGTCTCCTTTCACTCTCCGTTAGACACAGAAACAAGGGTTCATGTGATCTTGAGTTGAGGTGGAGGGAAATCGGTCATGCCATGCGGCTCCGTTCTGTTGTTCCAAATACGATGGTCAAGACACTGCAGGACCGATTCCTCTTTTTGTGAACGAAACATGGAACACAACGAGGCCCAAGGTCACAGTATGCAGTTGAGGCATCTGCCAGACAAAGCATCCAGATTGCATGTTATGACCTGAACAGTACTGTTTGGGCACGAGCTGTCCGCGAATGCCAGAAACATAATGAAAATATAGGGAGCAAATAGAAGGGTGGAAATATATAATAAGAATATTTTGAAGGCTTCAGAAGTTGTCATTTGAGATCAGGCTCCAAAGGAGCATTCATTCTCTTCCTATTATTTTTGATACTGTGTATCGTTCATCACCAGCCTTGATGAAAAATCTCATGAACAACAATCGCTTGGAAGTTTTGGTAGTCTCTTTAGCGCGTCGCTTACCTAGCCTAAAGCGGCTGGAAATTCAGCTCTGGCTCAAGGCTGATCGATCTCACCCAATTCAATTCTCCCTCATTCACTTCCCATTCCTCCCACGAGAACCTCACAGAAACCGAATCTCTTGGATTCAACATCGTCACATACATCTCCAAACAACAGGAGACTCCACGAACTCGGTACCATCGTCCGTCGTTACGGCCGGTTCACTCTTGCGATCATGAGCGACTTCAACTTTGGAGGGACAGACGAGGAGTCTGCGGAGATCAAGAAGCTGAATGCGGAAGTCGTATGTCTCCCTCAAACTTGCTACTTTTACAAATGCTAACTACATTTGCGCACAGCTCGAGAACCCTGACAATTTCGAGAACTGGGAGAAACTTGTTCGAGCCGCCGAGACCCTTGAAGGAGGCTTAAACCGCAACTCCAGCCCCCAAGCGATCGCAACAACTCGAGACTCATACGATCGTTTCCTCGCCAAGTTCCCTCTTCTATTTGGATACTGGAAGAAGTATGCAGATCTCGAGTTCTCCATTGCTGGGACTGAGGCTGCGGAAATGGTAAGGCTGTGATCTCCGTGCGGCGCAGGACCCTGCTGACAATCATTAGGTCTTTGAACGTGGCGTCGCGAGTATCACAACATCGGTAGACCTCTGGACGGATTATTGTTCGTTCAAGGTCGAAACAAGCCATGATCCCGATGTGATCAGAGAGTAAGTATACTGGATGCTTTCCTTCCCATAACGCAGGCTTCTTCAATCGATGCGATCACCAGAGCCGTACGGGCTACGTTTGGAGAATCACTGGCTCGCAGACGGTGAGAACTGCCAACAAATGTTGCTCCCTGTCAAAACTCTTCTCACCCACATGATCAGGATATCTCCTTTTGCTATTACACGTTCGCTTTTACATCGTACCACTCTGCACATCTGTTCGGAACGGTTGGAATTTGAGGATCATTAATTCAAGCACACTGCCCGTCCCGTATTTTCACTCCTTGCCACCTATCTCTCCCGTCTCTCCCTTTGGAAGCTCAGCTAACCGTCCGTGATAGACTATTCGAGCGTGGCGCCTCCTCTGTTGGCTTGGACTTTCTCGCCCATCCTTTCTGGGACAAGTATCTTGAGTTTGAAGACCGACTGGAGGCTCAGGACAAAATCTTCGCTATCTTGGACCGAGTTGTGAAGATTCCCATGCATCAATATGCTCGTTATTTCGAGAGATTTCGCCAACTCGCACATACTCGCCCCCTCACAGAACTCCTCCCCGTCGATACGCTTGCTCAGTTCCGTGCCGAGGTTGAGGCCGATAATGCCACTTTCCAAGCCGGTCCAAAGGGCGAATTGGAAATCGAGAGAGAAATCCGAACTAAGATCGATAACTTCCACCTCGAAATATTCTCACGTACCCAAGCTGAGACCACCAAGAGATGGACTTACGAATCTGAAATAAAGCGCCCGTACTTCCATGTCACCGAGCTCGATCATGCACAACTGGTCAACTGGCGAAAGTACTTGGATTTCGAGGAGGCAGAGGGCGACTATGCCAGGACAGTTTTCTTGTATGAGAGATGCCTAGTCACCTGCGCATTCTACGATGAATTCTGGTTCCGCTATGCTCGGTGGATGTCTGCCAAGGACGGAAAGCAAGAAGAGGTGCGAAACATCTACCAGCGTGCAAGCACTCTCTATGCACCAATCGCCCGACCCGGCATCCGATTGCAATACGCATACTTCGAGGAAATGTCCGAACGTGTCGACGTTGCTCGTGATATCCATCAAGCCATTCTGGATCGTATGCCTGGTCATGTTGAGACGATCGTATCGTGGGCAAATCTCGAACGCCGCCAAAATGGACTTGAAGCTGCCATTGAGGTCTACAAGGCACAAATCGATTCTCCTGCGGTTGATCTCTTTGCGAAGGCCGCATTCGTCGTCGAGTGGGCCATTCTGTTGTGGAAGATCCAAGGGTCTGTTGACGAAGCACGCCAGGTCTTCCAGAAAAATCAACAGTGGTATTTGCAGAGCCGCCACTTCTGGGCTAAATACCTGGAATTTGAATTGGCTCAACCAACCAGTGTTGCTACAGAGGCAGAGCACTACAAGAGAATCAAGCAAATCTATGATGACATGATTCAGAAGAGCCGTATGAATTTGGCGACGAAGAAGGACCTCACCAATTACTACTTAGTATATCTTCAACAACGCGGTACCAAGGAAGCTATGAAGGAGTTCCTGCAAATCGACCGTGAGCTCAACGGGTACGTCCTATTTCAACAATTTTAAAGAGGACTAACTAACGCTTCAACAGACCTGTGTCAGTACAAGGCGCCAGCATCAAGCCTGAACCCACCAAGGGACTCGAAAATGGGCATGCGGCCGGTGAAGTTGACGATGCTACACTGCGCAAGGGAGAAGTCCACTACAGCACATACTTCCAAAACCACACCGAGCTGCCAGCAACTGCACAAGGTCTTGCTGCATTCCTTTGATATTCTCTTTTCGCTGCGTTACATCTGGTTACCTTCATTCGCGGTGGCTTTTACGGCTGGCTTTTATGACTCTTTTAGGAGCTGCAGATGGTAGCATTGCATGTATCATAGGGTTTACGCTGGGCTGATCAATTTTCGATGTATGAATGTATTCTAGGCGGTGGTTGGTTGGACCATTTGCATGGGCCTGGGAGGAGATAATGATTTCTTTCCAGTAAGTTGCGACTCATTGCCTAATTTTACAATAGAGCAACCTCGGACCAACCTTACCCATCCATTGCTCTCTGATTGTGAGTGGGAGAATGCCTGTTCTGTCCTTGACAAAGCATCTTTTCATGGGATAAGATGCAGTACTAGTGAGTCTCTTTGACTCCTCGACCCAGCCCTCGCTACCTAAGTTCCTTCCCTTACCACTAGCCTTCTCGATCTACAACTTAGCCTTATCCTTCTTCGTCAAAGCAAACTCATCCATATCAACCTGCAAAACAGTCCCTATCCTCGAAATTGCATAGTAGAATCCCTATACTCCCACATCAACCATTAGCCAAACTCTCTCGCTCCCCGACTACACGTCCGCTCTTTCAGAAGCCATACCTGTAAACTCAAAACCTCAACAATCTCCCTCTCACAAAACGCCCCCCTCATCTCCTCCCACAACCCATCCCCCACCGTCGGTCCACTCGTAACCTCCTCCAAGAACCTCAACAGCACTCTTTCCCTTTCCCCAAACACCTTCTTCCCTCCACCTTTCCCAAAATAAATTGGCCCAGTTTCAGCAGCAACTTTAAGCATCGCCCGCTCCTCATCTGTCACTACTTGGGCAGAAACAATCACATGATGATCCCATTCGTATGGTGACTGGAACTTTGCGGAACAGTAGAGGATGGTGAGTTCGCGGAGGCGCTTGGGGAGGAGGAGGGAGCGATAGTGTGCTGTTCCGACGCTTGTCCAGTGTTCCACTGTGCTGGGAGAGTGGGAGAGGAGTTTTATTACGTTGATTGGTGGGCGCGGAGAGGTAGTGAGTGTGAATGCGGGGTAGGGGAGGCGCGCCATTTTTTGGGAAGTTGTGATTCTTCGTTACAGGGACGTTATGGGCTGAGGTTGAATGGAGCGACCAGGAGTTCTTGCTTCAGATTATGTGGTGAGTTCGAGTTGAAGAGAAGGAAGGTCCTGTCTTTAAGGGGAGAGGTGCGGATGCGGGGTGACTTTTGGCCCTCTTACTTCAGACAAAGAAGAAATTGAGCCGAGGCTCAGTCTTACGAAAACCCTCCTGGGTTATTTGAGTCGTTGCCATGGCCTTCACTGGACATGTTGCGTGATCGGATACGTTTTGAGAAGTGTTGGAATATGGAGTTGAGTAAGAGGGCCGGCCGGAAGGGGAAAGGGCGAGCAATATTCAATCGGGTAAGACGGACAAAACACAAGAACCTGGAGTGTCCAACTTCTTTCATTCCATTCATCAGCTCTCATCCAGTTCCGACTTAAGCCTGCGTTACAAATCCATCCCATCCATAACTTCCCACCCGTCCCCCATAAATGCTCAACTCCTAGATAATACAAAGCTCGCCCCATAAATGACGGGGGAACACAATCGCTTCAACGCAAAAAAAATGCCAAGCAAGAAAAGAAAGCGACCTCAAAACAAACGGTCTGGGGTATAACCACCTCTCTCTCTGTGTCGAAGTTGCAACGCAAAATGCATTTGCTGCTCAATGAATGAAGTAATGACGAAAACCTGCGCCCTGCGACCCGAAATATTTAGTCGTGAATGCAAGAACGATCTTATTGTACAGTATTGTTGAGCTGGAAACGGCAAACGAAGGTCATTAGTATTACAGTATCGTGTCGTGAAAACGTCTATGGCTCCTGTCCAAAGTCGTCCAAGTATCCATCCTTTCGTTTATTGTGTAGACTCGTGTAACGTCCACTTCTTATATTCATGTATCGTAATAGATTATTAGTCGAAGAAAGACTCATCATCAACAAGTCCTAATTTCGTCAGTGATTGCTAATAGATTTTGGTTGCAGTAAGGCGATCTTACTTGAATCGTCTCTCAACTTATTGTTGCTGGGCTTTCTCTGGGCCAATCCAATGCCCATTCCGAACATGCTGCTCTCCCTTCTCTTGTTCTTCGTTCCCATTTGAGTCTGGTTCTCACTAGCATATTGTCTATACGCTGTGTTGCCTCCACCGAATTGATCATAGGCAGGACCAGCAAGGGTCTGTGCTCGACTGCCGTATTCAGGTCCTGCCATGGTTGGATAGCCCTCATTCTCATACGAAGGTTGAAGTGGAGTGAATCCAGTGTCATAAGCTGCGCGTTGTTGTTGCTGGTAATGTTGAGGAGGTGGGAATGAGGGTGGAGGTTGGTTCTGGGGGAAAGAATCCTGGTTGTAGGACGGGGTAGGCAGTTCCTGGAACTTCTGTCGGCGTGGAGAACGGATATCTTCCGGGGTCAAGGGAGGTGCAGTCACGGTAACCTCGACGGGAGCGTGTTCATGCGAATCAGGCTCCTGCCCAAAGATGCCATCGTACTGTTGGAGGAATAGAGCAAAGACCGGTGCGGGGATGTTGAGGGTTGGCGAAAAGACGATGCCCACGTTCCGAACAGTCATCTTGTTGGTATCGGCATGATTGATGATGTTGATGAGGAAGCCAGACAAATATCGAAGAAGGGTATTGTTGGCACCTGGGAGTCTATGCACGAGGCCATTTAAGGCACTGATCTTCTCGCTGATGTCGTGCAGTTCGGTAACCGCGAGGAATTCCAGATGAAGCTCTCTCGTCAGGATAGTAGTTGGCAGCTCCCTCAGATACAACTTCAAAAGCGAGGCAACAGCGTGGATGTCGTAATATTGGTCGTCGGTAACGAGATTGACATCTCCTTCTGTGTTGAAGCGTTCTCGAAGTTGTTTGATCACCACATTCGAGCCGCTCAATCTGAAGATGCCCTCCTCGCCCGCGGCATTCTTTGCATCCAAATACTCGATACACCGATAGACAACTGCCGGTAATTCAATGCTGACATCAACCGGGTGATTGTATCTCACAGCCTCACTCAAGGGAGCTCCGAAGGCAGGTCTAATAGGCCCATGCTGTTCGTACGCCATTTGAGACAAGTTGGTGGTCGAATCATTGGGTCCTGGGTCTTGTGAGTCCGTCGAAACTCTAGGCTTTGGTCCAAATCCGAAGAAGCTGCGCTTCTTTTGCTTGATCTTGTCCTCTTGACCACCGGGTGCCAACATAGCATGCTTGTTGCCCCAAGCACCTGCATTCTGAATGACTTGAGCATTCTTCGGCGCGGAGATCGATTTCATGGACTGAGATTGAGGTATTTGTGACATCGGATCTCGCTCATAGCCATTCGTTGGAGGCGATGGAGTTCCAGAATTCTTCATCCTAGCTCCATGCGGAATGTTGCCTTGCTTAGTCGTCTCGTAGCTGACCCCACGTAAATCCTCATCAAGGTCGGGTAGTGTCTGACTTCTTGATGGTCCGTACATCTTCTTTTTGGCATTCATACCATTGGCGTGAGACGAGCTCCCAGATCCGGTTCTGCCGTTCTGCTCCTTCGATGGTTGCTGCTGCTCCTCGTCTTCCGAGTCCTTGTAATCGACGTACTGAAGTAAAGCGTCCACCCATTCATCACGCTCCTTGTCGCTCTCAGCACATAAAACATGCCTCACAAGACTGGAGGAATCCTTTCGCTTGGGCTCCAGAATCAAAAACGCATGACGGTATTGATTGTCGGGGTCATCAACGTCACCTCGTGATGGAGAGTGGTTATCTGACTGCTGCTGTTGCTTCCCAATCTGGGCATTTTGTAGCTTGATTGCTCCCAGATGCGGTCCTCCTGGAGATTCGTAATACTTGAAGACTGGGCCATCTAGAACGAAGAACCGGGCTTTCCAGCCACCAAAGTTCTTACCTCTCTTGGTCAGGTATCCGTTTTTCAGCGGTCTTCCGCCTGGTCCCGTTTTGACAGGGCTCTCGACCGAATCGCCGCTAGGAGTCATATCCTCGGCATGTGGTTCCATTGCGTTGGTTGACAAGTATCGGCAAATTTCTAATGCTGATGCCGTATCCATTTGCGTGTTCAGAACTTCCTCCAGATAGTTATCCAATGCCACCCGCCTTGCGTCGACCTTAGCTGGAGCATGTCCGCTGAACAGCGATCTATCTGGCGTTCTGGCTGTGAACAGAGAAGACTGCTTCAAAACCAGATCTAAATGTGCCAGTGATGCAGAATCCTTCTCTACTCTCCAAAGCTCTCTTCTATCAGATCTGGCAAAGACAGCCAATGTGAAGACTGGATCTTCTTCGAAATTCTTTGGGAACATCAAACTAGCTCTGGATGGCTTCAAGCGAGAAGACGAAACTTTCACATCTATAGATGGGAGAGCATTTGGTGGTAGAAGTAGGTCAGGGTACTCCTCGGTTACGAGGCCTTTGTAGATCCCGTTACGGTCTGAGGGGCTTTGGTGACTCGGCGAAGTATCCTCCTGAGGACTGGATGTCGCATCGCCACTGCTCTTCGCAATCATCAACGGCTTCGGTGAGACAAGTTGCAGTGGCTCTCCTTTTGACAAACCTGGTGACGCTATTGACATGGGCGTATTCGGAGGTAGAGGAATCGGCTGTCTCGGTGCTCGCGGTGACAGAGGAACGGCTCCAGGGAAGGCGCCCATTCCACGAGGAGACATTGGAGGTGAGTTCAATGACGAGTGGTTAGACGAACCAGGATTTCTGGGGGATGCCATTCCACGATCAACGGGTCTTGGGCTAACAGGAAGACCAGGGCTCATCAACGGGGGTGATACGATTCCGCTAGACCCGTCAGAGGTACGGGAGGCGATGAGCATACCTGCCAAAGATCCTGCATTCGAATCTGGAGGCGACAAATGTCGTAAATGCGCATCTGGAGGTGCTATTGGAACTGTCCGCGGGCTTGTGGGCATTGGGTCGACAGTAGATGAAAATGTTCCTTCCTTGGGAGTCGTTGGTCGTGATTTTGATCCCTTCCCACTCTTCTTCGACAAGCTTCTCAACTCTGCCTCTTTCATAGCTGCAATTTCACGTTGTCTGTCGTCTTCTTCCCTCGTTTTCCGTCGTCCCCGTTCTGCGAATGTGGGTATTTCATCTACTTCCAGAATATCATCGTAATCGGAATCTGATTCATCGCCAGCTCCTGATGCTTGACGGAGGTGCGAGCTGGCATCATTCTTTTTTCCAAGGTTCAAAGGCGCAGGAGGAGCCTTCCGTGGAGGTGGGGGAAATGATTGCAGTCCCTCGTCAACATTTGGCAACGCTTCTATCGCAGAAAGCGAAGGTGCTTGCATGGATGAAGGAGCCTTTGGCGGCGGAGCTTTTGGTGGAGGACCTCGCGGTGGATCTGAGGGTAGACTCCTTGACGGTGGCACGGATGCGTTGTATGGCATCTCTCTCGCAACGTCATTTGCTTTCCTCTGCTGCTGACCAGACTCAAATCCGGGTGCGGGAGCGTCTGGGTTGTACTGTTGAAAAGCGTGCTGTGTTGGCGAAGGCATTTTATGCTCAGCTTCGACCATGTTAGAGAGTGATGGTGCCTGAGCGACATGGTTCAGGGGAGGTGTTATTGGGTACGGTGCCAATGCTACATCGATCGGCGAAGGAATATGATCATCTTGGTGATGTTCTGGGTCTCTCAATCCCGCAGAAACAAGAGCTTCGACATGGCCTTGCTTTGGTGCCTCAACAGTCCTACTCTCAGATACGACGGATCCCGCATCTGACGAAACTCCCTGATTAGAATCCACGGGAGAAGGATTCGAAACTTGCGTAAGACTCTCTTTTAACTTCTTCCGGTAACGCTCCTTATCCTTCAGTGCTCGCTCCAGATCCTTGTTGAGGCCAAGTATCATCGCTCTTTGCTTATCTACTAGTCGCCATAACTGTGCATTTTGTGCCGCCTGAGATTGCTTCTCCTTCAGAAGATATTGTATTACAGCTTCCGCGGATCCTGCTGCTTGAATGAGATTGGCAATATCAAGGGACCCACTCGATGACTGGATGTCTTGTGAAGATTTATGAGAGTGTGCGCCGCCAGAGAGAGAAGATATCGCAGAGTCGATGGAGGATGTTCGAGGAGGTGCCCGTCCCATATCAATCCGG
The DNA here is from genome assembly GCA_002803225.1 of Gamarada debralockiae. Taxonomy (NCBI): domain Eukaryota; kingdom Fungi; phylum Ascomycota; class Leotiomycetes; order Helotiales; family Hyphodiscaceae; genus Gamarada; species Gamarada debralockiae. The sequence continues at coordinate 29,409 of NXFV01000689.1, read as the reverse complement.
TGTTGAGGGGCAGTAGCCGCCATAGGTGGTCGCGTGGCAGTCGGTGAGCCTCCTGAGGGCTTTGAGGTTATGACAGGATCGGAAACGCTTCGTGAGGTACCATTCGTATCGTGGACAAGACGGTTGTATCTAGAATAGGAGTGAGCGTACTGAGTGACCAACACCTCGATCGTCATATACCTTGAGTTATTCTCGATTGGAATAGACTCAACTGACGAGTCTTCAGATTTGTAGAAGTTTTTCTCAGAGGCCAGTAGGTCGTCCAGACGTTCCTTCGGCGAACGAGGCTGTTCCTGAGGACTATTATGTGTGCCTGTAGATTTCGAAGAATGATCGACGCCAGTTCTCGAAAAGGTAGTTCTTGTCGGAGTGACACTACTGGGAGGAGATATAGCAGTAGTGCTCGTTTGTAGAGGACTGGGAGCAGCCTTGCGTTGAGACCTAGAGTAAAGGTACTAAGTAAGTGCACGATACGCGGCGGCTCAAAGACGATAGAACTTTGCGAACCTTTTCCCCGACTCTGACACCACCGGCGACGAATTGTTTGGAGAGAATTGGATTTGCGTACGGCCTATTGTGGGGCTGTCTTGAGGGAAGAACTGAAGCTGGGTATCAAAGGGTCCATCGTTTTGTTGCGAATGCTGCGACATCGCCCGCCGGCTGAGACTGAGCTTGCTATGCAGATGGGGACGGGGTAACAGCAATAGCAATTGGCCGGAATGCCCAGCCAAGGAAGAAGGCTCACCAGTGAGCGATTATAGTGGCGCCTGACGTTGTTGCTGGGTTCAGAGTTTCGAGATACCTGGCTCTCACCCTGCTGGATGTCGCACGTTCTGTGAAGGTCGTTCAGGCGAAGATCTCGAACGCGGAGCGAGCGATGCAATAGGGAGAGCCAGGAGCCAGGATGTTGTGCGCGTGTGAGAGGTGACTTGTGTGTTCGACGTGCAGAAATTATGTACAATACGGATTAAATATTATTAAAAACACACGAGTATTGCGGGGCCTCACGTCAGCCACAAGAAGAATTGTGAGAATGGGCGAGTTATGGGAGGTGAGAAGGAGTTGAAAGTGCGGGAATGAAATGTGATTGAGGATGCAGTTTTTGGTGAAGCGATATGATTTGACAAGCAGATTTTGATGCTAATGCGATGGCAGCACAGATGCCGAGAGCAAAAGAAGCCAAGAGCGATAATTACTGCAGGGCTGTCCAATTAGTTCGTAGCCCCTGCAATATTAGTCGTTTGCTCATTGAAGTGGTACGGTCATTTCCTGACCACGTGTGAAGACTTATTATGAAGCAAAAGACTAAATTAATTATCTAAACTTCTAACTTCTACTTGTTTATTTTGTCCAACTCGCGTCAGGCCTTTCCAGAGGCCGGAGCCGGGGGATATTCGGCGGCTTTCCAAACTGATACCAGACTCAGACTCAAATAAAGGAACAAGGAAGGGGCCACCAATTTACGAGGAAGTCCCACTGCCGAGTCCAATGTACTGCCTAAAAACTCAAATATGTTAGTGAATGCTTAAAAGGAAGCGAGGACGAGGGGGTGGTTATCTGCAGGAGTTCTCACTGCTGCAGGTACGCTGGAAATCTATCACCGCAAAACGGCCATGGAAATGCAGACTATAAACGATGTACTTTTGCCCATCATCATTTACAGGGGGCCAAGGCTGGTGAATATGTGTACCCCTTGGTACTGCGTCGGAGTGTCTTTTGGATTCGGCAGAGGAAGACCATTTTCAATCACCCATTGAAGAAAATCTCCAGACCTCTCTCTCTTAAAGTTATCAAAGAAGGCAAGCTCCAACGGATCAACTCAATTGTTCACCCAAGCACCTCCCCAAATAACCAGTCCAGCTATGTCCCATTCATCCCCAAGCAAGTCAGCTAAGATCTCAATAATTAAGCTCATCGGCGGCAGTCCCTAATCAAAAAGGCAACGGCGCCACACGCGACCATCCAACCTTCAAGACCCTGCTATGTACCGTACAGATGCCCCTCGATCTACGGCACAAGCTTTTATCTAAAGCATGGGGTAACAGGCAAAATGGAGGTGAAAGAAGGATATGAATTACGAAACATGTTTCCCACACGGTAAATTACTATATTTGTATGCGAGTAACTCTTGGTGTCTGTCTCAGATATCTGACTCTATTGAGAAGGTGGTCATGGCCACGGATGAGAATGGGATCATAGCTCGGTCAATCCACGGGCCGTCTGCGTAAGTTGAAGATTCTGTGGCTGAGGAAAGGGAGGAGAGTAGCCGAACAAAAGCATCGGGCAACCATCATGCACTTGCTGTTCCGTCGAAAACTCACGTGTCCCCGGAACGGGTTGCTTCCAAAAAATAAATGGTGGCTACTCGGTGTCTCTCGAATTCTCTTCTTTCGAACGTGGAAGGAGGTTATTCCCATCCGAGCGCTTGGGGAAACGGCAGCGAAACGAACCATGGACATGGTGTTTTCAGCCACAGCACGCTGTACTATACTATATTCGGCACATGCAACCTGCAACCTCCAAACTCCACCACTCCGCATCCAAGCCGAGTCAGATGTGAAAACGCCGATGATCCAAGTCGTTCCCCTGTAAATCTCGAATTCGTATCTTTTCTTCCAGACTCTGATGCCCTGACGCCATCTCTGAAGTCACGGCGCAAGATCGTATGAATGAAGCAGAAGAACATCAGCTGAAATCCTTCCGACGGCGGTCTTGCCGGAACCTGAAGATGACCGCATGGCTGCGACAAACTATTCAACGCCTTTTCAAAGCCATTCGAGAGAGTTACGCCCTGAATTCAGGGGAGCGGTCTGTTTCTGGGCCAGTACTTGACCCCACCCGTGCCTGTGCTGCCGCCATGCAAGATGCACCCGTCACACGGCCACACCAATTCCTAGCGGCCACATCGCAGAGTGCGGGCGGAGGTCCCAAGCACTGGCTGACAGCGGGCCACACGATTCGTGAGAGCACGCGCTGTGGTGGAGAGAGAAGCGGTGTGACAGAACCCACCCGCATCCCGCCTTTCAGACACCAAAATAATTAAATATGATCATTAAGGATTGTTCGGGGCCATGTCCGTTTTTTCGACTCAAATCATTGGGTGCAGCCTTCTACCCCTGGATCTGGATTAGCAAGCGAGTCGTTGAAACAAGGGCTTCTCTCCACAATCAAGTCCTCAGCGATAATTTTGGAACAAAACAATGTCTATCAGTTTGGGATAAAACGAAGGGCTTGGTACCACGAGGTACATTTCAAGTACAGTGCAGCCAAAGGTTGAAAGATAACGAACCAACCGAAAGTCTCACTTCCAGATGGCCATCTAAACGGCCACGGCATCAAAGAGGTAACTTAATGTCAGCACAGACTTAAAGCTTGACAGTCTGGCAGGTTTTGGAAACAGAGATGCAACCACAAGACCGCCATCAAACCAGCCATTTGAAAAGGCTAAATTTAAATTCGCCCTTAACTCCCTCGTTCGGATTTATCATTCAAAATCAGGACCTCCAATGCCAACGGCGATTCATAAAGGCGCTCAATGTAAGAGAAGATTTCTATTTCCAAACCTTAGGAATCCCGCCAGGTGCGTCTTTCTTGCCCTCACCCGAGCACTGAAACACGATCAATCACTCCCCAAAGCGCTTCCACACCAAAATAAGCCGCAATCAAAAATTGCGTACATAGAGCGCCAGTGCTCCCTTCTATCTCTTCTCCACCAATCAAAGAGCAGGATTCACACCTCCCTTTCAATTCGCTCAGCTCACTACACTGATTTTGAGCCTCTTGTCCTCGGTTTGTGCTACTCAATGACATCTTCTGATACAGATCGTCGCCCGGCTACACCTTCTTATTCACATGTCAGCTTTATTTGCTCTTTCTAGATCACGATTTTGAGTTTTTCTGTAATGAAGAAGTAGGATTCTTAGTGGAATTTGTGTTCATGGATTCATGGGTACAGGCCGCATGCTTTCTTGCCTCTTCGGATCACAATACTTTCCCTCCTACCAATCAGAGTTCGGAATCTCACACCCTCCTTCAACAAGCTCTGAATTTCACAACCTCTCACCAGCTCTCAAGCTGTTTTTCTATGATTCTGCAACGCGTACACATGACACTGTTCCGTCATTCCCGTCAACATCACCGATTACATCCGCTCGGAAAATGTCCGAACGCCTTCTCGATAATCAAAGCTAGAGACTCCGGTCCTGCCGAATTCGCCCCTCTGAACCAACCCAGGACTTCCTCTCGACCAACGAACCGCCTATACGGATCACACTATACCTTCATGCAAGAAATACTTTTCACCTGGCCCTAACAATCTCACCAATAACCATTCTTTCCATGCCCGTATCTAAATACATCAAACAAGTAAATTGCGAAACCAAGCCTCGATCACCGAGCTGACCACCAGTTCGTACTACCTGAAATGCATGCAAGGCATGCGAGTGATGTAACGTCCCGGAAGCCCAAAGCTTGCTGCAGCCAGCCACAGCATGACGAACTGGTAGGACGGATGTAGACGAGCGGGAAACTGCAGATGGAAGATAGCACGTAGTGTGGGATGTGTGTTGTGTGAGCTGCTGTGTTCGTGTGCAGCGGCCATACAGAGGAACATGGGTTGTGCAATGAGACGGCGCGTGGTTAACGCTGAGGATGCGCGTTTGTCTCTCTTGAGTTCTGGGGACTTGAGCAGCTGGAAAAGAGACTTTGGCTTTTGGGGGGTTTGAGGAATGACTATCACGTGTTCTCATACTGGAGATCAGGGCATCCTCCGTTTCTAGTGAAGAGAGAAGGCGGGTACGGTCGAATACAAAGTGATTGAATCCTTCATGATTGTAATACTGAATTCTGATATCAAAGTCCCAATCTCATTCGTGGTCATACCTCACCAGAAAACACTCTTGTCCCTCCATCCCATTCTCACAGCTCGTTCCCTCAGCCCTTCCCGACTTCTGCATTCCCGCCCCTTAATCATCGCATCAAGTACTTCCTCGTCACTTCTCCCCCTCGTAGAGATCTCCGCCCTCATATTCACAGTCTCTTTACCAGATATGAATCCCATCTTTCCATCTTTACACCGACCCTCCTCATCCTCAACAACACAATCTTCCCACCCTTCATCTAACACCCTTTCTTGCAATATCTTCTCCCTAACCTTCTCCAAGCCAACACCTCCCCTCTCCTCTGCTTCACCGCTCTCCTGGCCACTCCTGCCAAAGTATTGAATCCTAGCCCATCAAAAGCACTGGGATCAGTAAGAAATCTCCTGATCTAACGCCAGTAATTCTTCAATCCTTTTAGCGACATCGTCATCACACGCTGCTGCAGTAGCAACATGTAGGCCTCAAAAGACTGCTCTGCCGCTAATGCCAGAACTGTCCCGAGTCAGGGAAGATGTAGTTGTAATCGTTTCTAAGTGGGGTAGAACAGTATCCACAAAAATTGGAGCTGATGGGAGCGGAACAGCTGATTTATGCCGGAATTACTTTGGAGCGGCGCGAGTTGTGGGAGGTGGTCGGAGCCTTAACTTTGGTAGAGATGGTCTTTTCACTTGATCAGGCGTGGGTGATTGCTTTGCGCACTCATCCATCGTGTCCTGGATGACTTTGCGTTGCATTAACCTTCCTTCCGGAGAGTGGTAGCCCTTGATGATCTCTTCAAGATCCGCTTCAAGAGTGGCAGCCCAATCCGTGGTACGCGCCGGGTAATCTTTGCGGCTGGGGGACTGACGAGATGCTTGCTGGAGGGAGCGAGTAGGTAAAGCAGTTCGCTCTTCTTGCGGTGAAATTAGGCCAGAAACGTCTCGAAGAGCACACTGCTGGCACTCTAACGATGAGCGTGCGGTACAGTATGATTCAATCTGCTTCTAGGAGGAGACTCGGGCCGAATTCTAAGTTCAGGGTCACTCAGGTTGAGGATCAGCCTCCGGTTTAGTTGGTGCCTCCTGCGGCAGATCCAAGTTGGATGGTTTTATCTCAGCGGAACACTGGGCACACCGAAGCGGTCATGGGCCAAGGTGACTAGGAGATGGTGATGGTTCCTTTGGAGCTAGCGTATCGGTGTCCGGGGCTTCATTTCGAGCTCTTCTCGTCCGGACAGCTAGCTCATCAACGCTTTTGTTCGGACTTCGTGGAGCTGGCGAGCGTCGAAATGGTGAAGGCGAGACGAAAGGGAAAGTGCGATTCCCATCAGGTTTCCCCAGAACGGACTTAATGACGGTCTCTTGCTCTCATGGCGGCCAGGCTGCTTGACATCCGGAGATTTTGCAAAGAGATCAGTTTGCATTGCTTGATCTTTGCACTGTTTCCGAGAGGATTTTGTGTCTGCAGCTCTCGGCGTAGGTTGGCTGCAACCGCCTACACAATTGGTTGGAGTGGTTGCGAATGTCTTGCACTTGATCTTGATTAATGGAGGCTGACGCTCGATGCGACTGCGCTCGTCAGCAACTACACTATTACCATTTGATGGACCGGGATCCGCAGGATCAGTTTGAGCTATGGAATCCGCATATTGGACACCATGATTAGCAAGTGCATAATCATTGGACAGCTCTGGAGCAGCTTGAATTGCAGTGTCGTTGTAAAAGTTGCGTTTGTCCACAACATTGGCAGCACTGGCTTCGATGCTATAGGTCCTGTCTTGGAACCTAACTTCGGTACTACGATGTTCAAGTTCGCGGGGCACTTCAAGCAATATCAGCCATATTCCACCATCTTGACAGCGTCACTTACTCCTATCCTTTGGCCGATCCACTGTCTTTCTCAACCGCCGGATTACTTGCAGCAGCGAAGCAGAGTAAGACATCATTAGATGGGTTCCAGGTCTTGACCTTCACCATGCTGGCAGTCACGATATCTTCATCGTTTGGAGAAGGTGATGGAGACGGTTCATCTGATTCCGATTTGCAAAGCCAAGGGAGTGATCTCTTCGTCGAGGCTCTGGGAGGCGGTGGTGGTGCATATTTTGGCTGGGGGGGAGAATTCTCATGCGGCGGTGTGAGAGCTATGATTGTATGGTCTGAGGAAAGAGAACTTCTCCGTCTACCCCTTGCAGCTCGAGGGTCAGTTTGTTCGTGAGGGGTGGACTGAAATCCATCACTGTCATTCCAATATCGAATGGTGAGGATGAGTCAGGCTTGTGATGGTGATGAACTTGATGAGCTGTCCCTTGCCTGTCACCGCCATCAGATCCCACCCTGGACATTCTTGCCACTGACTTTCGCGAGGTGCATCTCCCGTCCTTGGGCGGTGTTGGAGGAGGAGACGGAGCTTTCTTCAGTTTCGTCATGATTGAAGACTCTCTTCGCTGGTCAGCCGAAGTGACCGCAAGGCCAGCTGATTGAAATTGGGATATGTAAGGTATGAGTTCTTCGATAGTGTAGGCTGACCCAGTCTTTGCAGAAGGCGATGGCACAAGAGACTGCTTGGGCAGGGTTTGGCAGCTTGGGAATAGAGTTCAAGTTCTTTGGTAAATTGCTTGAGTGCTTTTCTCTAACTTGGTGTACGAGGAGCGGAGTCGGAGAGGAGTGTTTGTACAATGGATTTCATCGACGAAGTGACCGATTAAGGGTTTGACTTTGCCTTCGACACCTTATACGTAAGAACCCGCCGTAGCTCTGGATTTCCCTGCCACGATTTGTTCGGCGACTGGCGAGAGACCGTGCAGCGTGTGGTCTCTGGTTGGAAAAGATTTGGTTGGCCGTTCACGATCGAGCAGAACTCTAGGATCAATCCTGGAATCATAAGTTCGATTCCTTCCAACCTGTCGAGAATTGCGATACGTGCGTCGCCTACTAACCAGGTCAAAGGGTCCCACGTGTGCGTACTTTCCAGCTCTTCGTGAAACTCGCGTTATTGCTCGACTGGATGCAATGGAGGGTTTCTTTCGATACGTAGGGTTGTTGATTGTCCAGTATACGGGACTTCCGCAACGTGCATCAAAGAATAGAGATTCTCCGGTTGGGGAGATTTCTTGCATCTGAAGGCGGAACTGCCAGCACCGTCGTGTGAATCGATGACAGTGGTCTGTGAGATGGTATCTTGCCGAGTTGCCAGAGCTGCTGGAGGTCTAGACCCTGCCCTTGCTCTGATGGTACCGACTCAGTATGTAGTGTATTGGCCTTGCTAGTAATATCTGCGTCCCACCCAAACACCTGTATGTGTTGCCTGGCCCTGAGAAAAGCGTACTTCCGTGCTCTAGGAGCAGAAGAAGAACTGCGTGACTTTCGTGATCTGCGTGGTCGAAATGCGAACTTCTGTTTCTTTCGCTGTCGCTCGAGCTCAGCTCCAAGTTATCGTCTAACGCTGTCTGCAGCAACAATGCGAGAGATGCTACGGCTCCGGACAGACATCCCACTCGTTGATGTAGCTCGAATGCATGGAAGACGATGGTTCGGATAGCCCTTCCAATGGATGTTGAAATCGGGCATTATGTATTACAAGAGTTGATAGGAATGCATATCGTAGGAAGTGAGGAACCTCGAAGAAGTTGTGTTGAAGGGATTGGGGAGCTTGCAGCCACGCAACGTGCCTTCCTAATGAACATCCTCCAGTGTCAATTGACTTCGCGCCACCCCGGCAAGAGCCTCCTCTTCATCGTATATCCTTGATTCCAGGAGAAGAATACATTTCGAGCTGCCTCTGACCTTTGCGCAAGAGATACTCAATTGCAGCAAAATCTTTCTTGTCAAGGCCAATGCTTTTTTGGAATTCGGTCCTGCACATACAAAGTATCAGCATGGCTTCTAGTAAATTGCGGATGTATGATCAGGGCACGAGACTGGGTAGGGCTGACCGTGCGAATGATTCGAAGTGAGGCCTGGTATTCTGCAGAAAGTCAGCAAAAGAAGCTTGAAGTGTCATTGGTGGATACTTACTGCAGGCTTTTTCCTGCTTTCTCTCAGGCATTTCCGGTACAAAGCCAATACCTCTCTCTGAAGTCCCGATAACCTCATGGCCAAATGTTGGTGATTGTGATTGTGCTGTTAACTGATACACAATTTGTTGATGCTTGTTAGAATTTGCTCTTGAGATTGGTGGACTCAATAACGGATGTATTCCGTAGCCCTTGCAGGGATCAAGGCTCCCGAGAGCTTGGAGGCGGGGCCGAAGACCGCAATTTGAACGTCAATAATTCCGAGACCTCACTCTCCTTCAAGCTTCACTTACCGCGGCATCGTCTACCCTTTCTTGTGGACATTTAGATTGCTCATATCCCTTTAGATTTCACAATAGACTCGTGTGATACCCTTCATCATGGCTTCTTTCTCTGTAAGCTCAACAGTTACCCCACTTTGCTGCTTCCCAGCTGACTCTTTACCTCCAAGAGACTTGTAAGATTCCTTGCAAAGGACGGCCGAACGTATTATGGAGATGCAATTCTTCCACATGGAGTTACGGACATTGCAAAGGCAAAGCAAGCAAAGATAATTCAGGGGCAGATCTTTGGAAAGCATGATGTGACGGACCAAGTAGCAGACATTCGTCTATTGCTTGCACCTCTGGCGAATGAGGATGTGAAGACTGTTAGATGTTTAGGGCTCAATTATGAGCAACACGCCAAGGAGGTGGGTATTCGTTGAAGGGAAGAGAATGATCCGTACTCACCAGCCTGCAGTCCAATATGCCAATCCCTAAATACCCAGTTTTGTTTGTAAGTCCCATTTACTCTCTGTCCTGGTATCCATTGACGCTCATATCCTTCCAGTACAAACCAATCACCTCCCTGACCGGTCCCACCGATCCAATTCCCGTTCATCCTCTCGCACAAGAAGGCACAGGCCTCGATTATGAATGTGAACTCGTCGCCGTAATTGGAAAGCCATGCGCCGACGTCCCTGAATCCAAAGCCCTCGACTATGTTCTCGGATACGCTGTTGGAAATGATGTGTCGCACAGAGAATGGCAACTGCAACGGGGCGGGGGTCAATGGGGTCTTGGGAAAGGCTTCGATGGCTGGGCCCCTTATGGACCTGGTATCGTTAGCAACAAGCTGATTAAGGACCCGCAAAATCTGAGGATTATCACAAAGGTCAATGGACAGATCGTGCAGGAGAGCAATACCGGAGATATGATCTTTAGCGTTGCCAAGACGATCGCGTTCCTCAGTCAGGGCACGACGCTGCTGCCGGGAGATGTAATCTTTACTGGAACTCCACAGGGCGTAGGTATGGGAAGGAAACCACAGCTTTGGTTGAAGGATGGGGATATTGTGGAGGTCGGGCTTGAGGGTGTTGGAACTTGCACGAACAAGGTGGAGTTCACAAAAGCAAAATCGAAGCTATAAGAAATGTCAGTGGCCTTCCCTGAAGTTCTCTCGCAGCAGACTGACCTCTTGAAGATATCGAAAATAAACACCTTGACCTCTGATCAATCAATCTCATTTGTCAGAGCGCTGATTTCCTCGAAGTTCGAGAGAGATTTGCGATCAACCGCGTCAACTCGAGTAAACACTCCTCTCTTTCTCGCTAACACAAATCATCAACAAAGCAGAAGAAATTCCACTTCCTCCAGCAAGGTTAAAACAATAAAGAGTACCAAAAATGGCACAGCTCCAGGATTCTTCTTTCGGAGTTCCCTTAGACAGCCACTCAGTGTGATTTTTAAAGCCGATTGGTTGGCTTTTGTCGAATCTTCTCCACGATCGCAGAAATGCTCCTAGCTACGCTCAATACCGAATCTTCGCTTGCCCGGTTTGGCTCTGGGTGGCTCCTCGAGTTGTACAGAGGAACCGCTTGAAGATCATTTTGCTTATTTGAATAGATGCGAGTAGTGAGAGCAAGCGAGAAATTTGAGGATAGCTTCAGAAAGCGGCAGCGTGTTTATGATCTGCCGGGGGATGCGGCCGAGGAATTGGCCGAGAAGTCTCGTTGGTGTCATTGCTGCATGACGTGGATACTTGGTACAAGTCTCCAAATTGTTTTAAATTCTACGAATCGGATATGAGAGAGTTGGATGTCCAGTCTCCTTTCCGCATCCTCCTCGACTACCGTCTTTTCAATGCACATCCTCCTCCTCAAAAGACCAATTTGTCTCGACATCATTCTCACGTTTCATTACCATATCAAGAGAGTCACAAGCATCATGGAATGAATGGGTTGCTTTCATTGAACCCATGTTTGGTTCTGAACGATCAACTCCTTGAACTGTAACTCGACTCGGCTAGTGTCCCATCGACATTTCTCCCCGTCTCCTTCCCTTCTCCAAACCCACGTTCTCTCCTTTTGATCATGCAATCTGCTTCCCAATCCAATCACTATACACGCTGGAAACTGTATCAAGTGTTTTATTTATTCTGCAATTGTTGCGACCAAGAACAGTCTACATTCTCCCCGACTCCTTGCCCGATCTCGCTTAATCTAACCGCCCCTGAATCACCTCACTCACACCTCGACTCCCAGTCTCTCACATGAAGCAATGAGTTCTCAGATTTAGGTTTTGTTGCACACCCAATTCTCTGTCAGTGTTTTTCACAGATCAGGGACCTCCTTTGTCAACGTCGCTTAAACACTCCTGCTCCTGTTACACGAACCACCCGCAACTTGATTCACATGTGAATCTCTCGGACCTTGGACTTAGTTGTATATTGCAGAACTCTCAATCGTGAAGAGCTAACGGATTGAAGATTGCGGGGCACGATTCAGTCTCTTTTTCCACACCTTTGTCACAATTCTCTCTTTCCAAACTTAGGAATCTCAAATCTCACCGCAGTAGCTACCCATCTAGCCTTTCACGTGAAGAACAAGCCCTTAGTTGCATGTCGCTCTCAATCGTTCAAAGCCTCAAAGGCGAGTAGCATCCCACCCCAATAGTCTTTGGCCTCTAGCGCCGCGCCTTTCTCGAGCAGCAACTTCACTACTGCCTCGTGCCCCTGCTCTGCAGCATACGACAGTGGCGTCCGATCCAGCTTGTATTTGAGTACCGCGCCTTTCTCGAGCAGCAGCTTCACTACTGCCTCATGCCCTTGCTCTGCAGCATGCGACAGTGGCGTCCGACGACCCAAATCGTCTTTGGCCTCTAGCGCCGCGCCTTTCTCGAGCAGCAGCTTCACTACTGCCTCGTGCCCCTGCTCTGCAGCATACGACAGTGGCGTCCGACCCCACCACATGTCTTTGGCATCTAGCCCCGCGCCTTTCTCGAGCAGCAGCTTCACTACTGCCTCGTGCCCCTGCTCTGCAGCCCACGACAGTGGCGTCCGACCCCATATGTCTTTGGCATCTAGCCCCGCGCCTTTCTCGAGCAGTAGCTTCACCACTGCCTCGTGCCCCTGCTCTGCAGCCCACGACAGTGGCGTCAGACCCTTATCGTCTTTGGCATCTAGCGCAGCACCCTTCTCAAGCAGTAGCTGGACCACCGCCTTGTTGCCGTATGCTGCAGCCTTCAGTAGCGACGACTGATTCTTATATATTAGACGCTCTTGTCGGACACATATACTTTTCTCCTGGTACTTTAACTGACTAAAAACCCTTGGACTTAGTAGTTCAAGACTACTACTTATTGTCCTTGCAAAATACTCCTTTGTCTCTGACATAGCTTCCACATTGATTGCGACCTTTGTTCCTTCTTGCCCTTTTACTATACAAGGGAGGATGGCGAGCGGATCGTCTTTAAAAGGCCCTTTATATATATCTACAAATAGGACTTTTAAATGAATTCCTTTACTATTCATAGTTATAGCCCCACTTAAGGTACTAGAGGAATTCGATGGGATGATCTTGCTTGAGTTGATAAACGCGGCCGGGGAAGTTGCCAGAAGGCCGCCACGACTATCAGATGATTCCCAGGCGAAGAGGCTATAGTCATCTGAAACCTTTATAATTTCTTCCTGGAGTCTAATGAATGCCTTCTCCCCTTCTCCATAGAGCATAGGCATGTTAACGCCAAATATGCCCATTAAGCAATAGGCAAGGTCTTCAACCCTTGTTGTTTTCCTCTTCGAAGCCCATGACATTCTTTGTGCAACACTAGTGCATTCGAGGTCACCTCCCAGGATGATATTATTAGGAATGCCAGTGGCTTCTAATATTTTTGATTGCAAGCTTGACTTAGTACCTATTTCTTTCCATTCCTGGTTCAGAAATATCACTATTGAAGGAGCGATAAGCTCCTGAAGGGTCCATCCTCTAGTAAACCATCTGCTCTTTGAGAATTCGGGACTTATATCCCTAGTTTGGTGATCAACACCTGTTGTATTGGACGGCACATCAGCAAGATATGCGTAGCACACTGAGGATTCTTGGTATAATTGGTACATGGAGTTGATCGCTTCGGAAAGCTCTGCGCTGCTTGTCTTATCAATGCAGCAAGTGTCGATCAAAACGTAATCGAATCCGTGGTCCCTGGCTATCTTGCAAGTCCTTTTGACCTTCTCATATCTCGCCTTATTTTCTGTATCACCACCTTTAATATCCTGGAAGGTAATTTCATTTTCCCCCCACGTATGTGAAAGGATCGCATACAGCGGGATCTCTTTGCCTCCGAATTCCTCCAGCTCGAGCTTATGTGTATGAAGTAAACGCATAGTTACAGCCAGAAGGGCGGAAATGCTAGGCAAGAGTGTCCGTTCGGTAATAGAAGAGCTCTATCAGGTAAATGGGATGATGATGCTAATATGGGGCGTGCTTCCCAGCAGCAGAGATGTGTTGGAATCGCTCAACTTGAAAATGGAACTTTGTGGCGCTTGGAGAATGCCACAGATGTTGCTGAGAGAAATAAAATAAATGAGGTTGAATGGGCAGAGCCTCGCGATGCGCTGGCGGCTCGATGCGACCAACCGAAAACGCCACAACCAAATTTTAATTAACACGATACAAAAGATATATGCTGGAAAAACACCCCCGGTAAACACATTGAAAGAATCCAAAATAAAGAAATGCAATCGTGGCGAAGTGTTTCAGGATTAAAATAGATGAGTTCGTTTCCCTGGAAAGTTTCTCGATATTTGAAATCAGACTATAGCTAGATAGAGATAGCGCTATCTTTATTAGTGAATGACAAAATAAGTCTTGGAACCAAAGAATTTGCGACGCTAGACCTCACTCATATTCATCCCTAACCAAAAGAAGGGTTAAAAACCAAAATCAGGAAAATTCAGATCCCTTATTACCCAATGCATCCAGATCTATCAACTTACTGCTACCAAAAATTTGCACACTCGAGAATCGACCACCTTTATTCCTTGTCTGCACCCCAGCTGCTTTCATCTGATCTCTCGTCCATTGCGGTTTCTGGCGATGGAGTTGGATCTCTTGCGACGAGCTCTCAGATAGGAGGTTGCGGCACGAGTCAGTCTGCCAGCGTTTGGAGGTATCCTGCCGACGCCTTGGAACTAAGCAGAGTGCCCACTCCTTTTGGTTCTTGTTTGCAGACGAGGTCAACACAGCCTTGGTTTACTCGGAGAAAGAATGGTTCGGTTATATCTATAGAGGTTATAAATTTCCTGAGTGCTCTCAGAGCGAATTCGCCAAGGTATCTGAGAGGTCCGGTCGATCTGTCGACATTCAAGAAGCAAATTTTGAGCTCCTCTGATTTGGTATCAATTATACGTGTTAAGATAACAAAGTGGCATGGTCAGGTTTACGAGTAAACATATTCTGATTAATTGCTGCCATAATGGTATTATGTACTCATGCCCAACCCTCATTTTAATACACCGTCGCCGGACCCATCCCAGTTACTCAAACGCCGAAAGCCCAATTCGCTGCACGCGGTATATCTTTCTTGCCCTCATCATCTCATAGCTCATCTTGGCCTTGCTCGCCATCACCACCAAACTCGTACCGATCTCTCCCCCAATCCAATGGATCACCGCCTGGAACGCAAAGCCCCAGCCTCCAGAAGTAATCCCTATGTGCAAAAAACAGCTGCCAGACCTTGTATCTGGCAGGAATCGGGATACCCCATCGCTTCTTCATCACAGTGATATCTTCTTCACCTCCCTTGCCGAAGTCTACCTGCGCATCTACTTCTTTCGTAAGGTAGAGTCCAAAAGCCTGCTCCGGATCATGGACAACGGCGTTAAACCAAGATTCATCGACTTCAGCCCCAGCGATGCATTCTACGTCCTCATCACCATAGCAGAGTCGAATATCTGAGACAGCGGGTTGGAGTGATGCTTTCGAGATGAAGACTTCGCCTGCGTGCGCTCTGTATCCCCATTCCTGTAGTGGGAGGAGGGGCACTGGATCGTCGACATGAGTGACTCGTCTATATCTCCCCGCATGCATTGAATCCCGGGCTGTTGCTGTGGTGTGTTCTGAGGGTAGAGAGAATGTCAAATCAATCCAGTTCCTCAACCCAGCATTTCCCACTCGCGGCTCCCCAAAGGTCGTGACGTGCGGATGCCATCCAAGTCCTTCAAACTCCAGACCTGCGAGCGCAGCGACTGCGCCGCCAAGCGAATGTCCGACAAGATGCAGTTCGTAGTCTAGGTATTTCTCACGCAGGTACTCGAGGTGAGGAATGACAAGCGGTCGGGTGTTCTGCCACGAGGTCCAGAAGCCGGTATGCACTGTACAGTTGTGGCATGTTGGTTTGGGTTTGGGTTCTTCTTGCGAGGTGATTTCCTTAGATCGAAGGAATCCAGGTCTCGAAATCAGATCGAGGATTCGATGGCGATGTCTCTGCTTTGGCAGCGAGGGTGGTTGGGGCGGCGAAGTCGAGTTATCCGGGGAGTCTGGGTAGGGGACGTATTCCTGCGGGACAGTACTCAGATCAACGATCGTGTTCGCAATACTGTACGTCCCTCTAAACGCAACAATAATCCTTCGACGTTTTGGCCTGCCTATTAGTTCCTTGCCATGATCAACAACAATGTATCCGCAGCTATCGCTCATCAATGGGCCAGTATTAAACGTATCCACCAACTCGAAATTCGGGAATTCGTTGCAACGACTGGCACATTCGAAGGGTTTCGATATTCCGGTTGTGCCTACGCAGTAAGATATATCGACTATTCTTGAAAATTCTTCCAACTCAGCAAAGAGCTCGATCGAGATGTTGCTGTTGTTGTTCGAGACATCGAGAACGAGAGGTTGTTGGGATGTCGCAGGATGGGACGCTGCGATCGATGTGAGGGCAGTAGCTAGTGTGGTGAGGATGCTGAGATGTCGCATCTTGAATGCTTGCTTTCACATATTCGGAAAGACGGCATAAGTGTTGTGAAAGAGTTCGAAGAAGGGAGGATGGTTGTGAGGAAGAATTGGTGGTATGGTTGAAGTCTCGTGAGCCCTTGTATTGTCGTCATGAGCCACGCGATCGAGGGGAAATTGGCGCCCAACCCCTGCAATCCATTGTCACGAGTTGGTCCCAAAACTCCTTTCATTCAAGAGGTCGCCTTTCACTTTGTTATTGCAGTCGTTATTACTCGTGAACGATTCTTCAAAATATTCTTGAGTACCTTCTCTTCAATTATATACAGGATCTTAGTACCTCAAGAGCGCCCATGTCTCTGCTTCTTGATTAATAAATACAAGCACATCGTGCTATGTTATATGTCTTTTCTTTTCCCACATCTAGTCCAAACGCCGCAGTCTCATAAATGTCCGTTAAATGCAATGCAGCACCATTGCACCAAGTATCCTTTTACTCCTCATCTGCCATCGTTCTCCAAAAACTCCGCCCAGAATTTGTGGCAAAACGCGCTCACGAATCAACTCCAAACAGACTTCGCCACATGAACACTCATCTCATCTCATCGTCTCTAAGCTTTTGTAAAGTGCTCCATTATCAAATGCTCAATATCCAGCACCTTGTAAGGCTTCGCGAGAAAGCCCTGCATGCCCACCTCTTTCGCCCTGTTGACGCTCTCCTCGGTGATGTCCGCTGTGACAGCCACAATTGTTATCTTCTCTCCATTCATTCTCGCCAACTCCATAATCTTTGCCGTGGCTTCGTAACCATCCATGTTTGGCATCCATATGTCCATGAGAATGGCATCAAAGCGTTGTGCCGAAGGCCACGAGAGGGACTCCTGATATCGCTTGACGGCCTCGAGGCCGTCAAATGCCACAGTTATGCTCTCTGTTGAGTATCCTAGTTTGTTGAGCGATCCTACAGCAACATTGCGGTTGATGGCATTGTCCTCGGCAATCAGGATATTCAATGGGCACTCGTTGCCTAGGTTGGGATTGATGGCAGCTCGTTTCGGTGGCGTTTGCTTGGCCGCGGCTGGTAGTAAGGTAAAAGTATTGTTTATCGATTCCGATGATGAGGGATTGGAGTGGCTGTTTTGATCGGCCCATAGCGACGGCCGACAATGTTGAGGTCCGGAGGGTGTAGGTGTACCTACGAGAGGCGTGTCGGTACTGCCCGATTCCAGTATGGACATTGGTAGACGTATGAGAAACTCGGAACCCTTAGCAGGCCCCTCGGTAGCAGACCGTTCCAAGGTCACATCACCTCCGAGATTTTTCCGCACGTGTGCTTTGGCGTTGAACAGGCTTAGGCCTAATCCATCCCTCAACCGACTTATCGAAGCATCTTCTTGGAAGTGGGGTTTGAAAAGAGAAGATTTGGACTCCTCCGCGATGCCACACCCAGTATCCACAACCCATATCTCAACCACTTGCGAATTCTTGGCCAATTTCATGGTGATCGTGATACTACCGCTTTCGGTAAACTTGATGGCATTTTCGATGACCTTCTGTAAAGAGAATTGCAGATGCTGCTCTTCAGTGATGATTGCCTCGGGGACGTCTGACTCGATGTTCAAGTGAATCGTCCTTTCTTGCACCTCGCCTCTGGACCCTAGAGTTTCGACCTCTATGGTCTCGCCCAGCTGAGTGGCCGTGTGCCGTTCACTGGTGGGATGTTCGCTTCGTAGTATGTCGGTCACTAAAGACCTCATGAAATCACGAGTGACAACACGCCGATGACTTGGGCTCATTATTCCTGGGGATATGGTTGGACTCCTTTTCTTTTCCGACGGCGTTTGCTGCGACCTGAAGTCTAATTCCGATGTTGTCTTGGTCGAGCCAACTTTTTCTATCATTGTCGCGCTGGGCCCACCGAGTGTCGTCATCGTGGAGTCTATATGGTAATAAGTCTCCAGAATTTCGGCCTCTGTCATTGTGAACATTCGCTTTAGTGGTGGCCCAGGATGAAAGTCCGGGTTATCAGTACGCTCACGCTTTTGGCCTACTAATGCCGGCAATGGCGGAGCAAGGGCATTGGGCGACGAGTCCATCCTTGGTGTGAAGTACTTCTCATCCTGTGGGGTGAGGGGCGTCTCCGGCATTTGCATGTTAAGATCATATGCATGAACAACATTATCAGCTGCTTCTACAGCCCGTTTGGAGCTGTCTGTTGATTCTATTAACATTGCAGTATCATGATGACGAGGAGGTGATAGGGCCTACCTTGTACTACCTCAATGTGGTTCTTGAGGTCCTCGAAGACAGTCCGCACTCGTTCGCTCTGCTGATTCGCTATGGCATCGACAACAGTAGAGTACATGATATCCAGCATACCTACTACCCCTTGCATAGGAGTTCTTAGTTCGTGGGAGAGACTTCGAGCGTAAGGCTTCAACGACTGGGAAGCGGTAATAGCGGAAAGAGGTATAATCTTGGCCGACGTTGACTCGGGTGATGCGACATCTTTCGCAAATCCTCTTCCCTCTAAGATGCGCTGAAGGATCATATCCTCAAGAGAATGCAGGAACATCTCAAGGAAACTCCATCCCAACTTCCTCTTAGCGGCTCCCTCCGAGTTCCAAATCATCCCAAAATGAGCAAAGCATTTCCCCTCAGCGAACAGCGGTAAGCCGATGAACGCTTCTGATTGCTTCCACGGCATGGCATTCGGGTTATTTGGAAGGAATTCCGCCATCCTCTCGGGAATAATGAAGACCTTGTCGTGTTTCATATGAGCACATGGAGTTCCGTAGGCATGATACCGGTAGTCCCGATATAGTTCCTTGACGTCGGAGCCGTTATTGATATAGAATGCCACTCCCATCAAACATGATCCAGGTTCACCAAGCTCCGGCATCTCAACTGTACTGTCCTGGTCATCCACAAGCATTCTCTTCGCAACAAAACCACATTGTGAACCTGTGATATCACACATCTCCTCCATCAAGATACCCCAGAAATCATGTGTGGATGCGTTTCTCAGTCTCGACTTCAGTGCAACAAGGCGTTCGGAGGCATTGCTTTCGGCCGTGGGAAAGTATTGGTATAACACATCTTTGAACCCTTCTTCTCCGCCTTGGACAATCGAGCCTTTGGTAAAGTCCGGTAAACAAAGACTGGCGCGGTCGAGCAGGTCCTCCGTTTGTGACTCTGTTATGGGCTCTTTCTCCATCCTCTCCTCCCCCGTCCACCGCGTGGACTGTTCCTTGCCTGGGTCGCCAACGAAGCGTGTCCTTGCTCTCTGCCTCAGCGGCCTATACGTTCTAGGACCGCAGGGTCTAACCTCGAAGGCGTCGGGATGTTTGTGTATTTCGTGCATTCCACAATACCGAATGGTTTTAATCGCAGAGATATATAGAGTTGAAGGTCAGGGCCTCCAACAAGCATGAACCAGATTGACGGGAATCAGGTATAATTGAATGACGACGGCATGGATGTGAGGTATGGAGGTTGTAGTGAAGGTTCGGCGGGGTCTGTGTTTGATGTCCGAGTAAAGGCCGTCTATCATACACCCAAAGGCGCCAAGCAGTAGTGAGGTTCGAGGCTTGGTACTGTGGAGAAGCGCCAGATAGATCTCGAATCAGAGTGGAAATTATTGTTGTATGGCAGGTTTTGAGCCGCGTGAACGGGGGTTCGGAGTACAGTAGTAGCCAGCAAGTCCCCCCGTGATTTTGAGATCTTGAGAGTAACGTATCCTTGGAAGGAGGAAAAGAGTGGTAGGCTGGATTGGGGTTATTGGGAGGCGCGGGTTATTTCCACAATCCGAAGGCCATCAGCAGAAAGGAGGGCAGGGCGTGCATGGCACAATGGCCGAATCCATAGGAGCTTTGGTAACCTATGGGTGAGGGTACTTGGGAGAATCTAGACTTGTACTGGTAGAGGGAGGTGAAAAGTCAGTAGTGATCTGACAGAGGTTACAGCTGCGGCTGCTACGCAGAAATGGCGTATGGTTTTTGGCTCGCTGCCCCTTCCTGTCTCTGTCGCCCTGGCTGCTCTAGATCCTTGCAGGTCTCTTCAGTGATCAACGTCAACTTTACTTCAAACGATGCGTGATCAACGGACCGAAGATTCCCGGGACGCCAAAAGAAAAGGAAAGGAGCTCTCTGATTGGATAGAGGAGGAGAAGGGACGTGGAGGTGAAAGTGTGGGCTAAAGTGCAGCAAGATTGCACGGCAGCGTGCAGTGCTAGCAGCCCAGGCCCCGGTCGAAATCTGCGTCTAGAACGGTCTATTAGATGCTTGTTACTTTTTTAGGCTTAGTAGCGATATGTCTTGCCGGGGAATGTTCCTGTCAAAGCCCAAATTGTGGCTTATGTCAAGCAGAGGCTACAAAGCAGTGAAAAGATATCCAACGAGTCACAATTCTTCTATGCTCGGCAGCGATGGTTAAAGAGTCAATAGATTCAAAAGACTCGATCCATCACTCCATCAGTGCCCGCAGCGGTACAGAGCGTTTGTGTGTAGACATGAGTCCAAACTATCCGTGTCATAGGCCGGTTGAACGCCATAAACCAACGCCGACGAGACAGGGTTTCAGCACGGAAAAAGACCACGGAGTTTCGACCACCTTCAGATGGATATACCATAGTGATATGGAATTCGACAGAATGATCACAATACAGCTCTTCATTCTTCTGTTGCCAATAATTGGTAATCTTGTGCTTCATCGTCATGGTGCATTCTCATTCTCTTCCCCGATGACCGATGCGATCGATCAGTAAGTAAAGGATGAACTTCAACATATACTGAGTATCCTCAAATCTGCAAACTCCAAGCGCAATCGATTTTCCTCTCAACGCTCTGGTTGAGTTGGCATTATTTACGAGAATGACTGAGGTGGAATCTGATATCGATGTTGGTCTCGATTTGAATCCTTCCTTTACATCCAAGCACTGCGAATGTGAATTTGATCCAAGTATCTTTCAAACTCAAAGATGCCTCTATAGCATAAATCGCGTTATGCATTTCCATACGTCACATCAATACGGCCGATCAATAACCCTTTACTATTGGCAAGCTCAAAAGCCATGAAATTGTCTCCAAAACGGCTCCTTTGCGTCCAGAGCGGGCCGAATCAGCCACAGCCAAAGTAGACCGACCCTTCTGCCATTCGGAAGACACGGCATTTTCTAAAACTCCCTTGCCTGCCACAGTTGCCATACCATTGATTTCCAATCCTTCGAAGCTCTAGAAGAATGGTGCTGCAAAAAAAGTGTAACTTTTGTTGCCATATCTCGTCATACAATTTTTGCTTTACCGATAAGAGTTCGGAGGTTTGCAGCTTAGTACGAGTGCTGTGTAACCTCAAAGGGGTGAGCGGTGTGAACAGCGATGCTCTATCGATATATAAGAAAATTTGTTTTTTTTCCTTCCTCACTTAGAATTCAGAATAATAAAATGAAGAGAAAACTGTGACTTTTCGTTGACAATGGTTCTTTACTCCCCCTTTAACTAATGATACATCATCCGAAGTCGTGGCAGGTGGCCACATGGAAACATTCACGTGTCCCGAGGCTTACGGTTCTTTTCGTCCTCCACAAGGAACTCGTTCTGTCTCAAAGTGTGAACATCACCCCCATCGGCGAATCAGTTATGGTTGATAAGGGCAGTACAAGTAGATGGTCGAATCACAACATTTTACTTGATCAGATAATTCTGTCAACAAGCCACTTCACGTTCTGGAAACTTCCAGTTCAATATCGGACAGACACTTTTGTCCGCGATGTCTTGCTGCTTTTTGAGGGCTGGTTGAGAAGAGAATGGGGATTTTGGAGCAGGCTGAACTTTTGAAAGGCTAACTGAATATTCGTTGAGGCTGTGTAAGGGGAACTTTAGGACTTACACTTGAACTGACTGCTACTTCAACCGAGGAATGCGTAAGTCGTAGTAAAATAATCCGAATCTATCCCAAAATCTTCTAATTGTACTCCGTGTGCCACGTGAAAACCCCCCAAACTTTCTCTCCTCCCCTTCACACGTGACTCCTCTTGAGGCCCACCAAAAAGATCGCCAGCCTTACGCTTAATTCTATCAGCCTCAAGATGACGAACTCTTCGAAACAAGGCCACCAATATTTTTTGCGTGAAACAATGATCGAGTGCCACAACAACGACAGATACCAAGATGCCACGAAGTCTCTGTATTGAATCTGACGCCCACTTCCCCGCACAAACATGTCCATCCGGGTTCTCCTCCGTGAATACCCTCATCGATCAATATGCCTGTTAGCTGCTTCGCACGCGCTCATCTTTCGCCATAGTCCCTCCACGAACGAGTCTATAACCAATGGATCATTTACCTCAATACACTCTGTACAAACGAGAACGTCTGTTGATGGAGCATCTACACCGAAGTGCATGGTCGAATTCGCCGATGTGTCCTCAGTTGACCTCAGCGATTATCGAACTTTAAGCCCTTTGCCGGTTCATGGAACGCTCGGATTGATCACAATTGCAAACGATGTCTTTCTGTGCCTGGTGACGGGCGCTTCTAAGGTAGCTACAGTTCGGCCGGGAGAGACCGTCGAGAAGATTTATGGAGTGGAATTCTACTGCTTAAACAGCTCCAATTACGATAATACGTTCAGCGACAATATAGACCCATATTCCCTCGAAGGACAAGACAGTTATGGCCAAAATGTTGGTCATAGAGAACCAATACTTGAGCATCCATGCCTTGAATTGCAGAAACTACTGGGCAATGGCAGCTTTTACTACAGTACAGACTTTGATCTCACAAACAGACTGCAGGACCGGTAAGCATGCAGCCCTCCGCAGATTTCCTGTCGTCTAATCCATTGCAGGTCTACAGAAGCATCTACCTTCGATATAGACAACCTCGACGAATCGTTTTTATGGAATTCATATATGATCAGCCCTTTGGTCCGATTTCGATCTCGACTTGTGGCACATGAGAGGGAAGCGTTGGATAATTCTCGGATTCTTACATCTGCAATCCGCGGCTTCGTCCTCACGATCACGATCCCTTCCTCTTCTGCACCTCTCCGAACATCACAAACACGTCTGCCATCCTCCCTGACGCTTATATCACGATTGTCCTGTCGGAGAGCTGGAACAAGATTCAATAGCAGAGGCATTGATGATGATGGGAACGTCGCAAACTTTGTCGAGTCAGAGACAATATACTGGAGTCCGGTTGGGCAATCAGCAGTGGAGCCATCGTCAACAGAGAAGCCGGCGGGAATATGCTTCTCGTATGTGCAGATCCGAGGCTCTGTTCCTGTTTTCTGGGAGCAAGCGGCAGGTCTCCTTCCAGGCCAGCAAAAGATCACCATCACTCGGTCAGCTGAAGGAACCCAACCAGCTTTTGACAAGCACTTTGGGGAATTAGAGCAAAACTATGGCGCTGTTCATGTGGTCAATCTGCTGAGTGAAACCAAACCTGGTGAGGCCGAGTTGACGAATCTATATCGATATGGCATCAGACACTCTGCACTCAATAATCCAGAGCATGAAACTTCTCGTGATCAGCAGTTTCTAAGAGAGACAGAGTTTGACTTTCATGCTGAGACCAAAGGGCCAAATGGCTACGAGGCAGCTAGTCTGATTCGGAGGCTCATTGAAAATTCTGCTGAAGGATTTGCATACTATTTGTCAGAAGAAATAGAAGATCAGACCGAAGAAAGCAATGAGAAGCCACATCGACGCACAGTTGTTGTTTTGCAGCAAGAAGGCGTCTTTCGAACAAATTGCCTTGATTGTTTAGACAGGACCAATTTGATTCAGACAA
Source organism: Gamarada debralockiae (assembly GCA_002803225.1). Taxonomy (NCBI): domain Eukaryota; kingdom Fungi; phylum Ascomycota; class Leotiomycetes; order Helotiales; family Hyphodiscaceae; genus Gamarada; species Gamarada debralockiae. The sequence goes on along the minus strand of NXFV01000689.1, from coordinate 5,532 downwards.
TCATCTCGCAGATGGCCATTGAAGCGTTTCTTGGTCACCGTGGTGAACGAGCCGCATCTGACTTCTGGATGCGGCACTCAAGCTTGTGGGCAGACAACGGGGATGCTCTATCACGGATCTATGCAGGGACGGGAGCTCTGAAGTCCTCTTTCACAAGACATGGCAAGATGTCATTAGCAGGAGCAATTGCAGATGCAAGAAAAAGTGCCACTCGTCTATATATCAACAACTTTGCAGACAAAGGCCGCCAGAACACCATTGATGTACTTCTTGGCCGAATGGTTGGTCAAGTACCAGTCCACCTTTTCGATCCCATGAACGACTATGTTACTGCTGAGCTCAACAAGCGCAGCTCAGAATTCCAGTCTTCAAAGACTATAAATATGTACAGTCCCCGCCCCCTTTTTCATATTTGCCACTAACACATACCTGCAGATATTGTGGAACTTTCAATTTGAACGGCCGTACGTCTGGCATCGACCAAGACTTATCAGCTTGGCTTACCCCCGAACTCGAGGCACCACAACGGCAGCCAGAGATCGTTGCTGTGGGATTCCAAGAAATCGTCGAACTTAGCCCGCAACAGATAATGAATAGTGATCCTACACGGAAGCAGGCCTGGGAGAAAGCTGTCCGGAAGACATTGAATAAGCAGGCCCGTGCAGCTGGCAGTGAGCACTATGTTCTTCTTCGCAGTGGACAACTTGTTGGTGCAGCTCTTTGCATTTTCGTCAAGTCTTCTAGTCTTCGACGAATCAAGAACGTCGAAGGCGGCGTAAAGAAAACCGGAATGTCTGGAATGGCAGGAAACAAGGGCGCTGTGGCCATCCGAATGGATTACGCCAATACACAGATCTGCTTCGTGACAGCGCATCTGGCTGCTGGATTCGCAAACTACGAGGAACGAAATAGGGACTACAACACCATCCATCATGGGCTGAGATTTCAAAGAAACAGAAGAATTGATGATCACGGTTAGTGGAACGTGAGACTCTTTGGGAGTGAAACTGATAGCTTGCGTAGACAGCGTTATATGGATGGGTGACTTCAACTATCGTATTGGGCTTAGCTCGGAGAAAGTTAGACAACTTATCAAAGTTGGCGACTTGGAGACCCTGTATGAAAACGATCAGGTATGGTAGCATGTCCGCTGATACGATCCGACGGCTTGCTGACTTCACCAAGTTGAACCTTCAAATGGTTGCTGGTCTCACTTTCCCATACTATTCCGAGTCAAGAATCACTTTCAACCCCACCTACAAATATGATATTGGGGAAGATACATACGACACTTCGTGAGTCTACGAAGGAACTCTATTAGCTCACTACTGACCAGTTCCAGTGAGAAAGCTCGAATACCAGCTTGGACAGATCGCATCCTTCGTAAAGGCACTAACCTCCGACAAATTAACTACAATACAGCTCCTCTCAAATTCTCCGATCATCGACCGGTCTTTGCAACATTCCAGTGCACGGTTAGCATCGTGGATGAAGCTGTTCGTGAAGTTCTGAGTCGGGAAATCTATGAAAAACGGCGGTCGGAAGTTGGAACGACAACAGCCAACACCAAAATGGATGACACAGATGATGAAGATCTTATCGGCTATGATTCAATCGAACCTGGACTCCCACCTGCAAGCTCAGACCGGAGGAAGTGGTGGCTAGACAACGGCCAGCCTGCACGATCTAATCTAAAGCCGCCTCAGAATGGTGCTGTACCGAACCCGAATCGTCCGTCTAATCCATATGCTATATCTGACGAGCCGGACTGGGTGACGGTGCCTCGAATGCCAGCTCCACGAGGCCCCTCTCAAGCGAATGCACGTCCGTCAACTTCTTCGGCTACAAATGGCCCTCGCAAACTTCCGCCTCCTTTCAATCCGTCCTCATCCGTGACTTCACTGGACAAAAACCTTTCCAAAACGTCCTTGAATGATGTTCCAGCCTCCACCAGCAAGCCCATTCCTCCTCCAAAACCTGCAGATCGTCGCCTCTCAACCTCTACGAGCAGCTCGACATCTAAGAAAGCGGCTCCACCAGTAGCACGAAAACCTATCCATCTCATCTCATCTCCATCCTCTACTTCCACGCCTACCCTAGCTACGATCTCTCTGGCCTCGCAAGTACCGCAGCAATCCCCTCAAAACCCGCGACAGACTTCAGTTGATTACACTGGGTTCGCGCCACCTCCAAGCAGAGCTGGCGTTGGCTCCCCAGCCGTTGGAGCCACTTATGGCAAGAGAGAAGTCGAGGAGAGAGTGAACACTCCGCCTCCCCCACCTCAACCTAGAAGGGTGGGGAGGAAAACCGTTCCAGAAGATGAAGGACCTAGACCATCACTCCCACCAAGGCCAAGGGATTTACTCGGTGATGATACGGATGAGCTGAATGGGTGGGAGGCTTTGAAGCCTTCCTAATTTAGATCTGGGGCAGACTTGGGTCAGAGATGAGTGAGCGCGGTGGATTATGATTCACGATATGTGAATTTCTTCTTCCACAGAGTGGGGACCAAAGGAGATTGGTTACGAAGGTGGATAGATTAGGCTGGGAGGCATACGTACCCAAAAAGCTTAACTCGATGATTAGATAAAGGCTCCTATGTCCATTGGTCAGTATGTGTCTTCCTATCAAGTGATCAAGAAATGTCGATTGATGCATTTGGTTTAAGGATCGTTCAACAAGATGAGAGCCTTACCATGGCGGATCGGGACGAGAGCAAACTAATCACCGTTCGCGGGCCTGTCCGCTGCGCCTCTCATGGGGGCATGCGGACACCCTGGTTTTTATTTTGAATTCCTTCTCCATTGTCCATCACAAACCTGCAACGCATACATTTTCCTTTTCAATAGTCACCATCCACTCCCATCCCTGCTGCTAGCCTTGAACTCTGCTATATATGGGGTCGCAAGATCTCAGCCCTTTAGACAAACACAAATCTACTCAATTTTATACCTCCCCGCGAGCTTGCAGCGTATGTGCAGATTCTAGCAATCCTTTCAAGATGTCTCTGCAGAATGACAAGTACAAAGATTCCATTCACGGCTCTTCTAGGCAACTAGAGCCTTCTTTTCAATTCAATTTTGTTCTTTTTCACCAGATCTCTTTGACGTATGCGCAAGTATCTCACCTAAGTTGTCCATCCCCGAAAGTCCAGTCAATCTTCATCCCCGCCATCGACTCCCTGACTAAGAAGCTTTCAAGCTCTATCATATCTCTGCGAACTCTCAACAAAGATATCACAAAATCCTCAAGGCATCATGTCATGGAGCAAGCTTTTCGAAAACTACTCTCCTCCCAAGAAACTTCAGAAAACGACCTCCATCGAAATCGACAGGCAACGATCAACGTACATTCAGCAGACGATGTGCCAGCTACCGACGACTACGAGTTCCAGGTTCTCTGGCCACATGTCATGGCCGCGATCTCTCTTCCACTTCCCAGTTGCCTTCTTGACATTTGAGTTTAGAATGCACTTTGTGCCACTGAATATCATCAAGATAGGATTTTGTCCATCTTTCAACCATTGGCTCTGTACCGAGACAAATGGTGATTTCGGTAATTGTGATATTGAAGAACGGCCAAAAAAGCCATTGAGGAGGGTGGCCCTTGGTTGTATTGTCGGTCAGACGAAGGTTTTTGCAAACGAGCTATGGAAACGGGTCAGGCAATACTTAACGGGACAGAGAACGCATCAAGATCTTCATGACCTTCTTAAAGAATCGCTTTTCCTCCCCGGCAATGGCGGCTTTAACACAGGTCAACCGAAGTCCGCAGCAGATTACATGTCACTTCCGAAAGTTTTACGTTGAAGGACGATCTGTCGAAAGAGTTCCTCCTTCCAATCCCAACTGCCAAAGTTCCGTCCTCGCACAAGAGCCTGTCAACCCTGGGCCAGAGAGGCGAAAGCGGCGCCCCTTGACGTTTACAGGTGGCCGCTGTGACCTTTGAATACTGGCTCATTACCAACCCCGATCTCTTTCGACAACAGGGCATTCCTCGCCAAACATTTGTATTACCTTCCAACCACACTTGTCCATACCCTACTACAGCAGAACCTCGATATAAGAATCCTCTACATAAGAATACCTGACTAATAAGAATCGATTCTTTGGCCCCGTTTCTTGATTTTCTAAGTCATGGGACCTTGATATAAGAATACCTGACTATATTCTTGTGATTTTCGGGTCCCGATCGTATTCTTATATCGAGGTTCTACTGTATTGTCTTTCCCAATGTTCGCCCCAATGGACGCAAAGTAATAGAGGATTGCGCTCAGTTATTACGCTGTAGACTTTGCTATTAAGGGCACGGCAGCACTGCTCAATCGATATGAGCTGCGCAAACTTGCAACGGAACTCACTCAGGAGCCTACGGAAGCAGTCCAGGCAGCTGATGGAGCAACAAAGAAATATTCTGAGCGCCGCCTATTAATATGGAGGGGATCGAGCACTACGGTGTCCCCACGAGCGCCGCTGAAGGATATATAACCTTTCATCTATCCCCAATCCTCGTCAAGAGACAGGACGTTGAGGAGGCTTCGCAATACTGGGGCGGGGCAGTCATGAAGGAGTGGTTAAATGGGTTATTGACAGAGTCCGATTCCATAGCCCACCTTCGAGATTTCATTAATAGAATTCACAGCAAGGCTGGCAAGGATGGTTTATATCTTCGTGGCTTGCTATTGGATCTGAAGGCATGTTGCTTGTCTTGATTCACAATATCGTCGAGTGGGTGGTCTAGAGTATTAGTCTGACAATGTAGTGTTTGCCAATTGAGTCCTCTTCGCAACTCTCATGTTCAGTAATCTTATCTGTAGCAGTGATGAAGTTCCACAGTGTTGCAGCGATGAAATTTGTCTTGCTTCTTCTAAGAATCTCTCCCCTACCTTTTGGTTCCAGTTAGAGCAGCCTTGAAGGGCAGTCCGACCATTTCTCCCAGTCTTTTAGTTCTCTAAGAATGAAGGACAAGCAAGTAATTGTGTCTAATATAGTGAATGATGTGATTTATCGAACAGATCGAAAGCTTGATGGCATAGCTGACCCTTGATGGTATGGTGATGAGGCTGATCTGACGGAGAGTATCGTCTGAAAAAAGCAACCGAAATCGTGATAGCAATAGCGGAAAAGATTACGAGTCGACCTATAGCAAGGCCAGGCTTAGAACTGTCGAATCAGACGATATTGTGAGGTAAAATTATGTATGTATTGATATCTAAAGAAGGAGAATCGTGGGGTCGCCAGAACCCGACAGATATGTAAATAAACCGTCACTCTAGCAACCAACGAGAGCATAGATTTCGCCTGACAGAATATTATGGTGGTGAGCGGGGATCAGGAGGTAGAATTATTCAGTATTACTCATTAGTACCATATTTAATATCAGAACTCCAAGTCGCGCGCTTTCTCCTTCTCGGCCAGCTTCCCCTGCTTCTTATAAAGACGGTCCAGGTTGTTCACCGTGTTGAGCGTTGACGTGTGCTCCGGACCCAGCGTCTTCTCGTACCCAGCGAGTGCCCGCTGGTACATAGCATCG